>BQKZ01003733.1:38826-53595 GCA_036244855.1 Temnopleurus reevesii
GGGGGTGGGGGGGAGTGGCATCTTTTTTAATAGTTCGAACATTTCTTAAGACTATTTGATAGTGATGATGAGGATGACAAAAGAACGACGTATTGATGGTGTGAACGATGACGATTACGATAATAATGACGACGACAATGATAATGATTATGAAGTTGATGATGATGATGACGACGAAAGGGCGACGACGTATGATGGTGAGGACTGTGACGACGATGATGATGGCGATGGCAGTGATAATAATGATAAGGATGATGACGATGATAATAATGCTCTTAATGATAGCCATAAAATAGTACTTGTCTACTTCTGTAGCAATTAGGAAAGATCGACATATACCTTGACCTAAAAACTATTAACAATGCTTTTTTTGTAATTCATTTCAATCAATACGTTGTTTTTTTCATTTTCACCTTAGGATTTACATGGAGACAAAGCAGCTGGATGCAGTGCATACACACTTCTCATGATTGCCTTGAAAAACGGCCATGTGGAGATCGCCACGAAGCTCATTGATCATGGAATCGATCTCAACTTTGAGCATCAAGTAAATAATCTGTTTATTAACTTTTGTTGTCATATGCGATGATCAATCAATTCATGGTATGGTATATGGTACTTTATTTTCAATCAGTAAAAAAAGACATATAACATAATTATAACATAATACAAAATCAGGATTATATATATTCTGAAGTAGCTTTACGAAACATAGAATTGTTATATAGGTACATACACATAATCCCTGACATAAGTACAATGGCATGCATATACTATTGAAAAAGCATGTTAATTTTCTGATATTTGTCGTTTCTATCATTATGCTGATTCGTAAAATAAGGAACGATGAATCAACTTTCAACACCTAAAATAGTTGTTACGAATTAGAAAATTGTTATTGTTGTTACCCGTTATCATTGTTACATGATTAATGATCATGTTATATTCTTTCTGTAAAAGTACGCATAACAACATATAAACGTGATGGTAATAATAGTCATACGAAATGATAGTTAACAAGTCCCCAATCATTATATCATATAATTATTTTCTCGATATTTTTGTGTTATCTCTATCAACATTTCAGTAATTGACGATATATTGTTTTTCAAACTTTTTTTTAATGTTATATATTGATCGAATTGGTTGAAAATGTTTTTAAGTTTTCACACTCTTATGGCTAGCCGTTTTTTAAAAGTACCCCTCATTTGGAAAGGCAAGTTAATTACTAATATTTAAGCATCTCTCATAACTTTACTCGTATATCATTTTATGAAAGTCGACAATACGTACAAAAAATAGACTTTAAAGAAATATTTTTCTGACTTAATATTAATTTGCAGGAATGGGACCGCCCTGATGATTCAAGCGAGGAGATTTTAGTGGAGTCTTACAACGCACATAAACTTGCAATGGACATGGGTATGGTAGGAGTTGCCAAGGCAATCGATAAACGAAAAGGGGGCGTGGTCAGTGGACCTCTGTCAACGGCGAACGGTAACCTAGCTAAAAAGGTAATTTTCTTGATATTTTGTTTTCAGTTGCATTTAATTTAACTGCTTTTATTAATAAGTTATTTCATTCTCATAATTATTCCCGCTTGTTATAAAACATTAACAGTTTCATCACATAGCAATAATCATGATATAACACAAAATACCAATTCTCATAAAGGCAATTATACTAATCTAATCTACTTCTTATTTTGAATTTTTGGTTCATGGCACAAAATGGGTACATAAACTTTTCATACCTAATATCTAACCTAAAACATTATTATATACGCTAAGTGTTAAGATCAATTTTGTTGTACTTATATCCAGAGTGTTCAAAAGTGCACCTATATAGAGTAGTGTGATTGGAATCATGCATTGTGTGTAAACATTAATACTTTCTTATAGGGACAGGAATAGATTCCATACAATGTTCATTTATATTTTTCCTATTCCATTTTTAGGGCGTCATTTGTACATATTTTCTTTCATCACAATACTCATATTTTTATTAACTTTCCTTGGGATCCAATATTTATAGCAGTCTGACGGAACTAACACGGTGGATAATGTAATAACTAACACAACTCAATCACAGATGCTTACTAATACCAAGGAATTACCAGCTAACACCAACCAACATGTAAGCATATATCTAACAGATTGTTGCCTTTTTTACACTCTTGTTAATCATGTTAATACATGCATATAATAAATGGCGTAGAATCGAACTCCATACGCACACGTACACCAATATTTGGGGTGGTAAGCTATAGTGCATGCCACTTCAAAAGCTCTCCTGTACCCCCCCCCCCCCCCCTCACCAAAAAAAGCGTCGTGTAACGTTGTTGTTCCAGTGTCTCTTTTTTTATTACGTACCCTATAGCTGTGAAAAATTTCGGGTATCCCGCCTTTTTATTTTTTGTTAAGAATAATTTATCTTTCAAAATGGAAAATCAAGAAACGCAATTTTATTATTTGGAAGTGTCAGAAAGCAACGGAAAGTGATTCATAGTTTAAATATCCAAAGAGATATTGGCTTTGCAACATACACGATGCAAATCAACTTGCGATACATATTAATCGTATATTAAGTGTATGGTAAAAACATGTGCCGTAGAGATACGATTAAATTTTAATTTATCGTATCTCTTTTACGTTAAAGGCCCCATGCAGGCTCGATAAATATTGATCCAAATTAAAAATACTCTGGCCGGTACTGAACTCTCTGTTCCTTCAGAATAAGCTAATTGTTAGTTTAATCGAGTGATGGTTTTATATTACTTTAATTTTATATGGAAATACGTAAAAGGAATTAGGGTAGTAGATTTGAAATTACTTCATGGGTGGACAACTCGGTGCATCCAATTCAGATCCATTAACAAATTGGACTGCCACGTCCATTGTCCACTTTTGATACCATGTGATGAACCTCCCCCTAATGCATCTGAGCAATGCCGTCGGTAGCTGGGGAGCGCTTCAACTACTTTCTGACATGGAAGCACAACAGAAGAAGAAGAAGATTTAGAAGAAGAGGAAAATATGCAATTTAAAGATAAAAAGAATGAGTTCGATTATGTATCTTTATGTTACAGCACCCACATTCGTTTTAAGACATGTGGTCGTTCTCAATTTGTATTTTGATAAATCTTTATCTTACTCTGATATATACTTGCTTATTTATGACTTTTCATTGGACATCATCGTGAGAATTTAAAGTTATTATCAGGCAATAAAGGATTTTGCGTTGATGAATGTATCCAGTTTTTACATGAGCTCACGTATTCATGTCCATTTATAACATTCTACATGTAACACACTCGTTACATTACAATAACGAATTCATTTGATCGTGTCTGCAGGTCTCGAAACAATCAAGAACCACAAGCTGCGGATGTGTCATTTCTTGATCAGCATCTTGATTCGAGAGAAAAGAGCCGATTCGCATTCGAAGAACACCAGCAGGGACCATGGAATTAATATGTATGTGAACACAGACATTATTCTCATGTGATGCATCTCCTGCAATGGACCATTGTGAACGTGGCAAAGTCGTCAGGGAAGTGGAGTGTGAACGCAACTTCGACAAACGTTTGAAGTCACGGACGATCTGGTTGGGTCCCAATGGATTCAGCCGTTGTAAATAGCTTGTTGTGATTAATCTTGAAAAAATAGAATATTAGGCCCATTTGGCAGAGTAATTTGTTCAACTCGTTATCTGTTTATAGACACAACTCGACGAATCAGAAGCAAATGCTCAGGACAGTATACAGGATGATGTGGAATTATGTGAAGTTAGGGGAAGACATCTTTAAACAACTTTATTCCATCATTTGCAATAGTTTCATGAGCACAAAAGAAAGTATACTCCATGTTCTTTCAATTAAACGCGTACGACACTGTTCAACAGTCCCCCCGCAGAAGAAGCAAGAAACTTTCTTTTGTGCGCAACTAGCAAAATATTTTGAGTGATTGGAATTTTGGAATTTATTCATTTGAACGTCATCGACATATACAACCAACATTTTGTTCTGATTACATTTTTTTCATATACATTGTGTTATGTCAAACAAATTATACAAAATAAAGAAAATATGAATGATTTGATTACAATAATGAAACAGTTATATGTTTTTTTAAACGAAATAAATATTTGACGACAAAATACATAATCATTTTCTAAGCAAGGAATCATTAAGAAGCCATTGAACGGATATGTTTACTTTGTTTAAATGATTCTGTCCCTTCTGCTCATAAGCGGTGTTAGTTACATCAGCTCACTTCCAATGTTGATAGAAGTTGCTGTAAGCCTAATACAGATATCATGAATATTTTTCTGGGAACTACATCCACAACTGTTGTCACAACCCAACATAGCAACATGACGTCGGCCTACTGAAAAAAATTCTTCAATATTATTCCAGCAACGCCCACATCGATTTTCTTTCAAACAATATATTTTTGAGAACTTGAATTTTCGAGTTCCTTCTAATCAGAAAGTTATTTTTAAAAACATATCGAATTTGTTGGTTAATGAATTTAACAGATCAGAAATTATATTACCCGAGAATTGTGAAGCGCCCCAGGATCGATTTAAAGCGTTATGAATATTTACCGCGATCGTTTGGATTGATATGGGTGAGATGGAGGATAAGGAATGTGCAAAGCCAGGGTCCTATAACAGATTCGATTAAACATACGATAAATACTTATCTGCTTATCGTATAGGTCTATGGCAAAGCGTGTATCTTAAAGATACATTATGTTGCAGGCCCCAGATTCAAATTGGGAGAAGACATAAGTCCATTTGATATGTAAATGCAGGGAACATGAAAGTCATGATTAATGATCAACTCGAGCTTTCTCTAACCTAGCACGGCACCGTAAAGTGGTGCAATGTAATGAATAAGTTTAAAGGATATTATGACGAATAAACACTCCTTTTTTTATAAGAACATGCTTCGAAGTAGGCATACTTCATCTTCAGCTATTAAGAAGCTACATAAATCATATCTTTTAGTTTCTTTAGCTAAACATACTAAAGATGCATGAAGTGTGCCTACTTTGAAACTTATCAACGAGTTATGTTTTCTTCGTTATAATGCATTGAATCTATAAGTAATTGTGTATACTGCAAAAGTATTTTGACATTCCATTATGTAAAATAGATATGCATATAACGAGACTGTGTGAAAACAATCAGGAGATAACTCTATTTATGACTTATACTATATCATTTCAAAATGTACTTGACATTTAACAAAAATGTTTTCATTAGCATTTTGAAATTTGCTTTACTGTCATAATGCTATTCTAATTGCGTGGGTTTTTTGTTTTACGATCATAATACTTAATTGCATGCTGATTTGGACTTGATTGTGCAATAATTAAACTGTTACAGTCACTCACAAGCATTATATTTGCAAACTGCACCGTCTGTGTGAATATAAATTTCGTATTGCGTACAACTCGACAATATAATATCGTCCTCTGTACGTGATAATTGCTGAGCTAAATTTTTCTTGTATTTTCAATTTGCAATAAATGAGTTGGTAATAAATCTGTTTACATGTAGTTGAAAAAAAGACATACTTGTATAAATTATGACAAATCATAGTCGTATAACTCGATATTCACCAAAGATAATAAAATGATTATTGAAAATACATATATTGCATTGTATTGTGGTGTGATGGTTGTTAATGAAGAGAAATGTATTCATGGGTGATGATTTATATTTCACAATCCTCACCCTTTTTAGTGACATTTTCAAACCGGTGTAGCAGAAGAGATCGTCCGGCCGACCAGATGCGTCCGGCTAAGACGAATTTTGTTCAGAAGAGGATGCCTATTCTCGTCTGGCAAGGCCAAGGAGTGCTTCTCAGAGGATATTTCACGCAGAGGCATGACACTCTCTTTCTCTTTCTCTCTCTCGTTCTATCTATCTCTGTCACCCCCCTCTCTCTCTTTATATCTCTCTCTCTCTATCTATCTCTCTCTCTCCCTCTCTCTTTCTCTCTCTTTCTATCTCTCTATATCTCTCTCTCTCATCCTACTAAAATTAATAATAACATAACATATTCTAATTCCGTAAAATTGAGTGAAACGCCAATTCAATGCTCCTTTGTAATTCTATTCAAATCGGAACGGGCTTGTGATTGTTGTGTCCGCACAGTTCAATACACGGCGTACGGATCTATTGTCTTTATTTTACGGAAACAATTCATATTGTGTTAAAAGTTCAAATGCTCATCACTATTTACTTTCAAAACTACATTGAAAAGCACCTTGAGCACTCAGCAGAGTGAATATGAGCATTATATAAATTGCACATATTATTATTATCATTATTTCCTAACGAAAAGATGGACTAAAAATTAAAATGATGAAAAAAAATGATGGAACACTTCATCACATCCGAATGCTCACAAAGTACCCCCTACAGACAAACTTAGATAATGTCAGTTGAAATTTTATTTCATCCTAGTATCAAGTATTTACACATACATTCATTATAGTGATAATCATTACATCACAAGTTCATTCAGAATACATCATATTAATCACTGGGTTTTGAGCCTGGATTGACAATCAAGGCCAACTTTAAGAACCAAATCACAAGGATCTCCATATAAAACATCTTACACTTTGTATCAGTTTCAATATAAGTTGTACCAAAGTCTATCTACAAAATATACAAATGCACTGTAAAAACCGGAATGCTGATTAAACACTAAACCTTTGTTCATAATGTGCAACATCTCGAAGGTGCTAGATAAACACTAACAATGAAGTAAATTGATTAAATAAAATGTAATGTTTGTAGTATTGATACATATCAAAACTACACTAAATGAATCAATTTAATTCAGTGTTGGTGCTGCTCTCAGATCCCGGTCACATAGGGCCTCAGAAGCAACAAGATTCAACATGGCTCTTTGTCAGTTCACAATTTGCTGCCTGCAAACAAAGACCCCGTTTACACTGACTTTTAGGCCGGCCTAGTTTTTGGTGTAAACGCTCGCTGGCCAAATTGCGGTACCAAATGCCGGCCTACTTTTTGACCACCTCTGGAGGTTGTCTCAGGCCGGCCTAGTTTCGGTGTAAACGCTCGCTGGCTCAATTGCGGTACCAAATGCGGACCCGCTCACGATTGTGACGTCATATCTGATTGTTTTGAGAGTTTTGCCCACGTAGTTTTGAGTCTCCTCTCATCATCTGAATTAAAGTTTACATGCAGAGCCCCGCTACCGTCCAAATACTGAACAAGTTAGGCCGGCCTAAAAGTTTTGGTATAAACAGGTAACTGAGCGGGACACGGTACCGCAATTGGGCCTGCCTAAATTTGGGCCGGCGGTGTAAACGGGGTCAAAGAGTCATGTTGAATCGTGTTGCTTCCGGGGCCCTATGTGACCGGGTCTTAACACCTCTGTGGTGCTGCCGACTATATAAACACAGGGTGGGTGTTAAATCTTACACCCTAACTGATTTTTGCAGTGTTGGTTTAAAATTGGAAGAATGCTCATGGACATGGTACATGACTTCTCATAGAGCACTGCAATATAAAGGCATTAAATAATATCTGCACAGAATCTCAACCTACACGTATCATGACTACAAAAGAGTTAAAACAACACCAGTATGGAATTAAACTAATTTTATTGGTGTTGATCTAACACTTTACTGTTGCACATAAACATAGATTCCGAGCAGATGTTAACTTGACACCCTCTGTTTTACAGTGTAAATATATTGCATATTGCTTTGAGAATCAAATTCAATAGTAAAATTCTGCTGCAGTGTCAAAACATGACTGAATAGGCACATCAAAAGGGTAGTTTTCAATAGAACAAAATTATGGCCAAAGGCTAATTCAATGTTAGCTATATATGCTGTAATGATTTGGTGCAAGCTTGAATGACCATTACATCCTACTACTGACTGCAGAGGTGTACAATCGTTCGGGGTGTGCATGAATTAAAAATCATTATAATGCAACAGCTGAACAAAAGTGAGAGCAGACATACATATAACAACAATAACCACACTCTCAGCCATTCACTTTTAATGAAAGCCATGGAATTCATATATGAAAATAAACCTCATGCAAGTTACGGAACAGTTGGTCATGAGTTAATATGTTCTTTGTGCATTTGAATCATCTTACTTTATTAAAGCCCAAGTATAGTTTTGGTAAAAGCGAATATTTTTATCGTCAAATTTTGTCTTCAAATCTACTTAAAAAGAAACATGATACAGTCAAACCTGTCTATAAAGACCACCCAAGGGAGACGGAAAGAGCGGTCTTTATGAGCAGGTGGTCTCTGCAGACAGGTTCATTAACATGTAAATTGCGTTCTAGGGACTCAAGAAAGATGGTCTTTATGGACAGGTGGTCTTTCTATACAGGTGGTCGCTNTGCTGTAATGATTTGGTGCAAGCTTGAATGACCATTACATCCTACTACTGACTGCAGAGGTGTACAATCGTTCGGGGTGTGCATGAATTAAAAATTATAATAATGCAACAGCTGAACAAAAGTTGAGAGCAGACATAACAACAATAACCACATTCTCAGCCATTCACTTTCAATGAAAGCCATGAATTCATATGAAAATAAACCTCATGCAAGTTACGGATTAGTTGGTCATGAGTTAATATGTTTTTTGAGCAGTCAAATAATCTTTCTTTACAGAGATCAAACAAAGTGTCTGCATGGATAAAATCATATGAACTGTAAAAACATACATTATTTATATTTTACTTTCAAAATTTTCACTTGAGCATTGTCAGTACATCTACATATTAATTCATCTCTGTTAATAAATAATACATCTAATATTTATTTTATATTTCATATCTTTACACTGTTCACCATGGGGGAAATTCTAAGAACCCTAAAATACAAACTACCAACAAGGAAATACAAATTGGGTAATACCCAAGTATTAATTCAAGCATTTGCTTATGACAAAAATCACTTTTCTGAAAGAGAAATCAGGTAATCTATTCTTACTCCTATTCTTAGTCACACACTCGGCAAGATAGTACTTGATTATATCATTCAAGAACTGTTTGAGGGGGAATAAACTAGAAGAGCTCAAATCTTAAGGGCTACATATCATCATCATTTTCTTTACACCTGAATAATAAATGCATTTTTATTTTCTAATTGACTGCTGAAAGACACCATGCCCATTATGGATCATGAAAATAACTGAATTGCAACCTTAAAATTAGACATTTTGCAAAGATGAGTTTGAAAATTAGTTGAATTTTATGTTCATGCTCTTACTACATTGTACTTTTGATTATGCAAAGTCAGCTACACTTATAAGTTGGGAAAATACAAAGGGTTCTTTTTTTTCTTAAGTTCACATGTACATGTAGCTATTATATTTAGGTACATAAGTATGTGTGTATTCAAAAAAATAAAACTCATTTTTTTATTACCAATATCAACAAAACATTTCAAAATATAACAAGATTTAAAACAGTATTGTCAACATCTAATGATTTGAATGAGAGATACAATTATATACGACTGCTTAATTATTCTTCATTTGTATTTTTTATTCAATAGTCAATAAAATGTCAAAATAAAGCAGTCCTGAAATTAAACCAAATAACCCTGTTCATAGCATACTAAAATTAGAAGTCAATATAGAAAACTTATCATACAAAAATGTGTATATAGGTATATATTAAAAAATTCTACAATAGGATGAACTCTGTACAAAAACAAATGAAATACAAACTAAATAAAAACAAGTTTAATGCTCACTTTAAGCATAAAAGTACAACTTATTCTCAATCTATTCTCAAGTAGATATAATTAAAGTGGCAATATTTTTATTATTAAAATATTTTCATGTTTTTATATTTTCATTTCAATAACAGCAGTAAGAATTTAACAATTAAATTCTTGTTTAAATAATTTCAATATTGTTTTATATACGTGTACATTACATGTACACAATATTATCTTTTGTTTTTTAGTTAATCATCAACTGGGTTGGTTTTCTGGTAATAAAATGACTTTTTGCTTTAACTTTTGTGTAAAAATGTGCAGGCTTCCCATTGGTGATCAACTGGCATTATGTACTAGCATCATATAGACCAAAAGGAAGTATTCCAAAGGACCAAAGATACAACAAAACAAAAAAGTGTTTTCTTTTAAAAGACAATCAATTTTTTTTAGAATAGCATTTTTAAAACAGGGTGTGGAATGACTTTAGCTGATGAGTGTAATGATTGCATCACATCTGTTTAATTTGACATTCAATACTACATGTATGCTGTATTTACAACTATCTTTAAAAAATGTCAGTTATCTGTATGATGTATTGGTGCTATTGCGACCAAGTAAAGCAGCATTTAGAGTAACATGAAAATTAGAATTTATATTAATCCTTGGGAGGGAGAATATCTATATGATGTTTTTTAACATCAAAACATAAAGGGGTTTATTCCCATCTTTTTACTGTGCACAGGAAGATTCCAAAAAAGGGTGATTTTATAGACTAAAAGTCAAATGATTTTATCTTCTTCTGTGCAATAAACTCAATAAATTAATTTTAACATAAATACATATTATTCTCCTATATCAGCGGAGTAAAGCGTTAAAAGTTTTAGAAAAGCAGTCTATTAAAAAAGATATGTTTTAACAAAAATATAAAATGATTTTTCAAATAGAGCACAAACCTTAATTCCTTACTGCCTGTTACTGAAAATTCAATATGTGTTTATGACAGCATCAAAACTCTCAGAAACGTTTAGAACCGAGCTGCCCATTTTGTACAATAGGATCACAGGTATATATTTTCATATGCGTACATACAAAAATTTGAAAGCCCACAGAAATTGTGAATAACAACTTGTCAAGAAAGTAAAAATACATCTATCTGTACTTCTGTGGTTTTCACATGTATTCTAAAGTGAATATGCTCTTTTCTTTTGTATTCTGTCCCTCAATATTTTGATACAGATTTCCCTTCAATTCTTAGTTCAATATTTCAGTCCTGATGGGTGGAAATCATTTGATGGATAAATAGGTTCCAAATCAAGAACAAAAAAAGAGGGCTAACATTCTCCATATACATTTCCCCTTCCATCAAACTAGTGCTCTACATCACTTGAATTTCATAAAATTCAATTGATTCATAATAAGGTTCTAGATCGCATTTGAATATTATTGATTAACTACACAGACATGAGTTGATCTTAGAGTTACAAATCAGAATTACATCTTGCTGTATTTCAATTTTGATTAAATCCAAGTTAACAATTCATAAAAGACAAGCCAACCCTATTGATTGGATTGTATACACTATGTTAACATACATGTAACACAGTATGCCCATATATCAGAGATACATGTAGATATCCCGTTAATAAATGCCCCCACTGTGTCGACATAAAATTGTATTCTTTGCATGTGATGTTTTAACCCTTTGAACCCGAATGGCCGGTTTTCCGGCCACGCCGAGAAAGTGAAATAACCCGAATGGCCGGAAAACCGGCCTCAAGTCATATGCACAGAAATCTGTGGTCATATGACTTCTTTTCGTGTCATGTGACTTGTCGCGTGACCCCACTTTGATCAGGTGATCAAACACTTCATAGTACGGGACTACTAGTTGCTTTTTCGTGAATTTTTTTTAGAAAAAAAGGTGAATAAATGTGGTGTGAGGGCAAGAAAAGCATGCACCTCCGAGGA
Source organism: Temnopleurus reevesii (assembly GCA_036244855.1). Classification (NCBI taxonomy): domain Eukaryota; kingdom Metazoa; phylum Echinodermata; class Echinoidea; order Temnopleuroida; family Temnopleuridae; genus Temnopleurus; species Temnopleurus reevesii. The sequence continues at coordinate 50,539 of BQKZ01003733.1, forward strand.
GGCTCTTGCAATGATACTAGGAGATTCCGCAGAAGATATTGATGACTCTGAATACTGTCATGGGAGTGAATTTGAGGACGAAATTGATACGGATGATGAGGTTGAAGCAGCTAATGTTGGTGGATTTAGCTGCGAGCTGTTCCTAAGCACCTCCAGCCCGATGCAAGCGGGGGAGATCACTCTAAGTGTTCCGATGGAGCAAATGGTAATGGTCAAGTTCGAGATAATCCAAGCGAAGAGGCGGAAGAAAAGGTTAGCCAAAAGAAACAAGTTTTCATTTCATTTTATCAGTATATTCCCTCTTATATAGTAATCATTATTTTAATATGTGCAGGATACACTTTTACAGTACTTAGACAAATACAGAATTTATGTGATTAGAATAAAAAAAACAATTGAATTGTTCAAATTTTTGACATAAGTCAAGAATGCGAAAAACTTAAAATAACTCAGGGTATAGCTCACGAAATATTAAAATAATTCAGGGTTCAAAGGGTTAATAGCAACATCTAGCGTCCCACTCATCGGACGAAAAATGGAGTAAGACTTCTCTCCATGCTAAAAATGTAGGACTGTATTACACTCAAATGGAAGTATTGCATAAATGTGGATACAAAATGACACTATCAAAACCATCTCATCTCTAACTTTATAACCAAGCCCCAGTCGTACAGAAGCTGTTCATTCAAAAGATTCACAGTCCAGTTGAGCCCTCTGTGATCTGGGCTGTGTGTCCCTCTTTGTTCAGGGGCAAGTAATCAGACTATTCAGGACTCAACTGGACAAAAAGTCATGTTGATTCGCAGTGAGTCAGACACCATGTGGCTGGGACTTAATATGCGTACATTACATCTCCCACTGCTAAGCAGACCAAGTAGATTGCTTCTTCACTTCTACAGATATTGCTATGATCTCTTCAAAAACTATTCTGCATAGACATATGTAGTTCGAACACTCAAATACCTGAATTCCATAAAGCTCTCAACATGTTCAGTTTCAACATTTAATTCATTTTTCTCAAATGCACTACAGTACGAAGCATTTCCATTGGTAATTTCACTCAAGGCTAGATGGAATAAATACATATTTAGGCATATATAGCTGTTCTTTGCAGAATAAAGTTTGAGATTAGCAGTGGGAAAATAGTAGAATGTAGGTGTCAAAAGTGGCTGACCTAAATTAGCAAAAGAGATAAAGATGAGATGATTTCAAGCTACTGGTCCCAGTAGGTGCCTACCCAGGAATCAAAATAACAAAATATTTCATGATCCCATGACTTCAAATAATAGCCATCAGCTATCATCTAGAGTCACAGTCCCACAAAATATCTTGTGTGCTAATTCCTGTATAAGAGGGCACTATATGAACAAACACTGGTAGAATCCCTGATTTCATGATGGAATTATCGGGTTTACCTATCCAATATGATTGGTCAAAGGGGTTTGTGATCAGCGGCGCCTTCTATATGGTTGTCATCGACTCCGTTTGTGAGTTGCTCCTTATTGCTAGTCTCAGAGATGATGACAGGTGTCTTGATGACGGGGGTGTTATCGATAGGGGCCTTGGTGATGTTCTGCTTGCGCTCCATGTCTGGGCTTGGACTCCTGTCATCCGTGTAACCGATGTTCTCGAGGAAAGCACCCACAGCACCAAAGTATCCCTGAAATAAATTCAAACATATTTTATTATGGTACATGAAAATATACGCATGATAGTGATAGAAATAGTAATAATAATAAGACGAAGAATAATGATTTCAGATTTGTAAAGCGCCCTAATCTGTCCTGAGGCACTCGAGGCACATAAAATATAACACATATTAACATTCCATAAGATACAATAAAATAATGATGCTACTAAAGACCAAGAATGGTATGCTTTTTTCATGAGAAAAGTCTTTAGTCTCTTAACAAACATCAGTATCGATGAGCTTCCTTTCAAGTTGAATAGGGAGAGAGTTCCAAGCTTGTGGAGCAGCTACACTAAAAGATTGATCTCCCCCTGACAGCCGTGAACGTCGCTCAACCAAGTGGTTAGTGTTCACAGATTAAAAACCAGCTCTTGTTGACTTCTTGAGGTTCACCATATCGGTGATGTAACTCGGGGCTACATCTCACTTAGCTGTGGAAAACAGTAGTGTTGTCCATGGGAGCTGAGGGGCTGAACTATAAATATTTTAAGAGAAATATTTTTCAAGGTGCTAAATGGGTAACCCTACAATCTGTAGTACAGTAAATAAAATCCGGAACAATGTGCCAGATGGCAAACAATATAAGCAAATATTTTTGCGTACATAAATTCAGCGAATTCAAAATATTTCAGACCTTTTTAAACATCAGCGAGTTTTTATTTTCGGGTTTCAAAAGATAATTGTTTACATCTATTGGCATTCTAATGAGAGATAAGTTTAGCAAATTCATGTTCGTATAATTTACGAAAATAAACCCCCCTGAAAATTCCATTTTCACAGTACTGCATACTGTACATGAATGATTCTCATTGGTTTGAGAGTTTCTTACCTCATGTTGGAGGAAAAGAGCCTTCTTTGTCCCTTTGGTCCAGTATTCCACAGCATAGGCCAACATTATCTGAGCTATTGAGTTCATACGAAGGAAGTTACCAGCAAACACCATTCTCTCAATGCCCTGCAATAAGAAATAAGAATATCAATTAATGTTTCATCCAAATCAATGATTTAGTTACGAACCAGCATATTTGCTGTCACAATACAGCTTCTCAATTAGTTCTTGATTTAATTCAGCCAATGCAAGTGACATTCACATTCATTTGTCTCATCAAAGTGATTTGCTCTGAAGACCTACCGTATATCTATTACACAGCATCAAATATATTATATCTTTTGGGATCTGATTTTATATGTGAGCCTCGTAACAAACCACTCAAAAATAGTTTGAAACTAGATGAATCCTCGACCGCGCACAGTCAAAATTTATGCCTCCGCCATCGAGCAATCAGAAAGATATGTACGGCTTCTTCCATGCCATCAGAAATCAAAAACATTTTACAAATTCTGGGCACTGCCACCTTTGACCCCAC
>BQKZ01003734.1:0-22300 GCA_036244855.1 Temnopleurus reevesii
ATGTGGTGTTCTGAACAGCTGCATTTGGCAGCCGCTGTACACCAGATGTTCTTAATGTGATGGAAGTGTTGATCTTGTTTCTTCTTTATATATTTTAGATGCCCTTTTAAAGCAAGATGTAACATTTTTTTCGATAAATGCTTTGTTAATTTATGGTATGGGCATCCTCCTCAACTCTGCATGTGCTGACTGCTGGGTTGCTCATCTATGCTCCATTGACACATGCGATGGAACTCGCACGCCAGGTGAAATGAAGACTTATTGATTCCTTAAAATCACTAACTGCATGTAATATGAATGGGTTGCAGAGAAGGGTCCCAAATATTTTGAACTGCACAAATCAGAGGGGTGTATATTTCATCGAAAATGGCAAAGTTCCTGGTCAGATTTTGCTGAGATATTTCTCACACCTACTCATTAGGATATTTGTGATAATATCGGATTAAAGATGAATAGGATATTCATCGATTTCATGATTTTTTTGCAAGCTGAAAGTTTAGATGCGCAGATGTTAGACCTCCCATCATAGTTCATACTTATGAATTCAGTAACCAGACACTATATGATTTGACCATCAATAAATTTGACAACATAGGCCAAGGCTGCCTACATGTATTTCAGCTATTTAAAGTCATCAAAATAAACCAAAACATGTTGAGAACTCTTCATCATTCCAAACACTCTATATTTGCCACAATTGGTTCTGTAGGTGCGCGATTTCAATACGCGTCAAATATTACCGCTACAGTTTGAGGGGTTGGATGTCCTGTAAGGGGAGCTTAATACAAGAGAAATTGTTCTCACTCCAGCTTAAATTTTAGTTTCTGTGATTCTGTTTATGCTCATGTAAAAAAATATGTAGGTCAATATAACCCATCATTGCCTGACGTATTAAAAAAAGTACAAACGCATCCTTTTATGATGCACAATCCCTGAAGCAATTCACACAGCTCTGTTCCTATTCACCTACACATATTGTTAAGTCATGCATGATCTATTATGGAATTGTCAACAATAGTAATCTAGAACAGTATTTTAAATCATCAATGTTGTGTTTGGTTCAGTTTATGTACAATAAAATGAGAAATTAGAGGTGTTAAAGATTTTTACAGAATTTTGTCTACTCGTACAAGCAATCATTTTCTGTCATTCTTTTTTGTTTTAATTGGCCTGTAATTTTTCTCTCCAAGTATTCTTTCGGAACAAATTAGTTATTTGTAGCAACGCTAATATACACTCAACCCATATATCTGTTTTATTGCTCAATCCTGTATCTAGGATATGGTTCAGTGTATTAAGTGTCGCCAGAAATAGCATGTTGGTACTGTAGATATTAATATAGCGGAGAAGTCAACAGCACGATACTAGTAAAAATGTACATGTATAGTGAAAATCCAATTACCGGACAGCATGGTAATGCCCAAAACAATGCGTATTGAAATTGTGCATTTACAGAAATATTTGCACATGTTGAAGCGTAGCGATTACGGCAAATATTGAGTGTTTATAAAGTTGATGAAATCTAACAATACTTTGGTTTACTCTGGAACATTTTGAATAGCTGAAATATATTGAATAAGTTATTGATGGTAAAATGTCCGGGAACTGGATTCACCGGTATACCCCATCCCAATGCTCATGAACTCTGAACTCAAAATTACACATATAGGAGTGAATGCAATGATGCATCAATTTCTGAACTCGGCTTTATTTACCCTTTTGGATATGAATGAAGCTTGCTTATTGAATGCATCATTTACTGGTTGAATACGTGAAGCCTTTGTGCTGCAAGTGCTGATCTAGAAATCTTGCATGCATCTGCGATTCTGTATTGTTCAATTGTGCATAATGCTACGTTCGGTCATGCGTAAATATTGCTAGGGGATGCCCCGTTTTGTGCACAATGCATTTTTAGCAGACTGCAAATTCTCTGTTTTCTTTGTGTATGTTGCTTTGATCTGTTATAAGAACCATCTATTTATAGCAATAATCAAACTTGTCATTAATAAATTCATGCATTTAATACATATTGTGTATCACACTTACTCTGTTGATATCTATAATTTGCATGATTAGATACACTGGAAGGAGTAATTTTCCATAAAGAAGTGTGATTGTACAAAACTATTTGTACATGGTAATGACAGTGTAGTATTACCAAAGTTTTAGATGCACACACATTTGTTCAAAAATTTTGTTAGAAGGAAATTATTTTAAAGACATTCAAGTTGAGTTCTAAAAGAGGTTTTCACAATACATGGACAATATAAGAATCGCTGACAGCACTATACAATTTTCACATGGATAATCAACTCATATGAGCTGGGATGTCCTATCCGGTGGTGGGTATTTGTGCATTTTGGTTCATTTTTGACATGTTTCAGATTAAAAAAAAAAACTAATGTTTTATTTATTTTTATACTTTATTTGATATTCTTTAGAATATCAATTATCATGCCATGGGATGTTTCTTTGAATGTAGCACGAAGTATGCTTTGTACAAATGTATCTCCGATTATGTAAAGGAAAGAAATATTCGTAATTTTTCGTAAATTATAGCTGTCACTCACAATGGAGTTTCCGAAACCGGAAGTCATCTCCCCAGCTCCAACAGACCAATATCAATGGTATTGTGAGGTATCGATTGATATCGCCTCTTGTTGGTGGCGAGAATTACTATACAAGTTGCTGTAACATGAGTGGTTTTGTACAATCATCATGTACATGTATTGTAGCAGGATATACTGGTACATGTATGTATCCTGTATATTTTTGTGTAATGTAGGATATGTATGTAGTATCCTCCATGTTACTAAGATATATATTTATGTGTTTCCTGAGATATAAATGAACCCTCCCTAAAGATGTCGAACTATAGAAGTCACAAAAATTTGACGGTTGGATGTATTTTTTTTTTAATTGTGAAGATTATTTTTTTAGAAGTTTGTTTATATAATTTTCACATGAGATGTTAAGCTGAAAAAAATTTGCTTTCACTCTGTGTTGAAAATAATCTTGAGTGCACATAGATCAAGTGAATTGAAAATGGTTCTCAAAGATCTAAAGAAAAAAACATCAGACATTGAAATAGAATTTCAGGGGTTCAAGGCAATATTATGAAGGCCACATTTCTATGTACATTGTATAGGCCATACGATAGAGAACTGTATCCATAAAATAGGGAATCAAAAGAGGGCACCACGGCAAACAAAGGGGGCACCCACTGGCATTGCCTTGGGTTGTTTAAGGTCAATTTGAGGCCTGTAAAAAGAAAAAATTAATGCCTAAATACTGCATATTTTCAAAGCTATTTTGGAAGAGAATTAACCAAGACAACAGTATGGAGAGAAAACAATGGACAGTGTCCCACAAAAATTCATGTGTTTTTGAAGGAATAATTTTACTTTTCACATTTGATGAGCAGTTTCAGGCATTGAGGAAATATTTTCAATGCTTTATTGTACAGTTCTAGATGTGAAAACATACTTTGTATAATAATCCTGCTAAAATACAATGTACAAGTATAGCAAAGTGTGATGCAATACCAGGAAAATTATTCCCATGTAAGGTTTGATTGGATATGGTGGGCCAATGTTCACTCTATCTCTGTTCGTACTGTACGCAAGTGTTGAGCTATTTTGCTGTTCAAACTTCGGAATCACTATTTAATCTGTGTGGTCTATCTGATGAAGACATTCACCACGTAGGGGGTGGGGGGGGGGGGGGGGGGCTTTAAAGTTAGAGAAATTTCAACATTACACTGTACAATACAATTCTACTATAAACTGGAGAGGCCTACATGCAAACAAATCTGGCCAAGCACACAACACTGTTTGTAATATAGACTTTGACCAGTGAAGATAATTGGGTGTTCCACGTTATGTTATTCATATCATATGAAATAGAGCGAGATTGGAGTTAACCTGTATAACCTGTGTAAAGATGTATGTTGGTGTACATCTGTGAAAATAGGAATTAACCCCAGACATACATGTAAATGTAGTCAGTGGATGGAGAAAGGTACTATGATCAAACTGAAATTTTTTAACAAAATCAGATGCTCCTCTCAAAAATTGTCATGAAGAAAATTAGCCAATTTTCTTTGTTGTTGAAGTATGATATGGATGTACTAATTCTGCAAGCAAGTAATAAAGAATGGTGGTGATTCCTCAATTGTATTATGACATGGATCCATTTTTAATAAATTCATGTATGAAGTCAATAAAAGAGTTCTCAATTTACAGACCTCCCAACCTTTGGGAATCTTATTAGAAAGAATATGAATTTTCGACTGATATATATTTTCAGAGAGTTTCAAGGCCATTTCAAAAGAAATTTTTAAAAAACTTTTCTTGATGATTTTTCTTGATTCAACAAGAGCACGATAATTACAGAGGTTGGTTCCCCTTTAATAGACTGCCTGACCGAGCCTATGCTTGCACACTCAGATATTATACATATCGGACAGTAGATGTGCAAAGCTTGCAGTAAGTTGGTTCAAGATCAGGTAAAAAACAATAAAGAAATATCTTTTTCAGATGCAATTAAAATAAGTCATTCTTGGGTATCCAAACATTTTTTTTGCCTTATGTTGATCAGAGCCTTGATTTTTACACTCTACTGGCACTATACAGCAGTTATATTTTTACATTGCATAATAATAGACTGCCCTTCCCAGTTTGTGCTTGCACGCTCAGACCTCTAATTTTGGACAGTAGATGTGCAAAGGTTGCAGTACACAGTTGGTTCAAGATCGGGTCAAAACTCAGTGGGTTAAAGTCATCATCGTTGCATTCTGTCTGGAGATACACTTTCGCTCTCATCCCACTGTGCACTGTCTAGCACATCAGGGGGTATTAAACCGATAGATCAGTTTTGGGAGAGATGGCGCTTCAAATATATAACTAATTTGTGAGCTGCAGTAAAAGTATTACCATCATGCAGTTTTTCAATAGCAAATTAGAGCATGTTCATTGTTTGTTTGAATAAAATTGATCAAAAAGTGGCTTAATTCTTTATCGTACAAAATAAATGCAAACTCACACACCACAGACAATACCGCCAGTCACCCCACCACCCATTCTGCGCCGGTCGGGCCCTGTGCGATTCATTTGCATGTTTTCTTGTCTTGTCTTTCCGTTTATGTCCACAATCAACATTGATTATTACAGCATTTTAGGTGTAGATCGTGACCAGACTAATTTCTATCCAATCAGTTTATTGTAATTAATTAAGTAGTTGTATTCATAACTATGAATGAATGTATTCATAACTATGAATGAGTTATATGTTGTAGCGCACAGTAGGAATAACGGCTGATAGGCATTTTCTAAGTGAAATATGGCAGAATATGTGCGAAAATCTTCTCCTTAGTTATAGGCATGTCAAGCAACTTGTGAATACATAATGTATGCTTGTTTCACATCAATTTCTGCATCCCGACCATTATGAATCTAAACCTTTAAGCACCATGAGCAGAAGGGACAAATGCTTTTGGACAAAGTAAACAGCTTCATTCAAGCATTCGTAATGGCTAGATACACACACATGAAAATTCTCTCCTTATTCTGTGGAATATGTCAAACACTGACGTCACAGATTCCGTCAATGTTGCTGATCGCACTGATCCCCATGAGCGGCAGTGATCATTAAATCTCTGTGAATTTGAAAATTCATAACTTTTGAATGGATTGTCCGATTTTGCTAAAATTTTCACAGTTTGTTCATCAGTTTTTCTTTCTTCATTTAACAAGAACATGGCAACCCGAGGATTTTTTTCCTCTTTAATAAGTTGTCCAAATGTATTTTTTCTTTTATTTCATCAAAGTTTTTATTATTATTTATTCGGCAAATTCAAAACAAAACAATTACAGTATAAGTAAAGGATACAGAGATACAAGAATTAGGCAAAGGAATAATTAATTCAGACCTGCAGTTGGTTTGAGAGGGCTGCCAGGGCATGGAAAAGGAGAACTTAATCTCCATAACCCGCAGGTTTTCCATCCCAACCATCTCACACCATGTGCTGGTGAAGACACGTAAATACAAATTAGTATTAGTATATAATACATCAGGAATACAATGTGAGCAATATGATATGATCAAAATGACTATCCAGAATTATTTAGAGGTTCTTATGTGGAATCGATAAGTATTGGAAATGATAATAAATTTTATTAAACGCATATTATGAATTCTTGTCGAAATATTGAATAATTATGTTTAGCAAAATATATAAAGCCTCTTTAACCTCCTGCAAGTTCTGGTGCCATTAGATATGTAATTAACAATTCAAATAAACCAATGAGAAATAAGACATACGATGTAATCAAATTCAAACATACCACAATTTCTAGTAAGCTCACATTCATGCCTGCCAATCATCCAGATTCTCTCATGGCAGTGGTATTTTTTTTGTACCTTCATGTCTATTTGTTTTGGTAGAATATAAACGTAAGAGGATAAAGAAGAAAAAGAATTCAGCATAAATTGCACCCCCCAATGAATGGTTCATTGTTACTGCATCAACACTCTATCAACACTATATGATGCTGTATAGAGCATATGATTCTGTTGTTTAGGTCGAGCAGTGCTGAATTGAATCTGCAGATGTAGAATAATTGACCCAGAAAAAAGATATGCTGGGAACCTGCCATCCCAGCCGAGATGAAAGTAGGAAAGCCTTGTTCACCTGTATTTGAATGTATTTTGATACATACATGGCGTGGAGACGCTTTGGTGTAGTGGTTCTTACTCTTGCCATTCAACCAGAGGGTCATAGGTTCGAATCCTACCCATGGCGCTAATTTCCTTCAGCAAGAAATTCATCCACATTGTGCTGCACTCAACCCCGGCGAGGTGAATGGGTTCCTGGTAGGAATTTATTCTGTGAAAAAGCCTATGCGCCTAATAGCTGCACTGCTAAAGCCAGGGTAATAATGCTGCAATTGTAGGGTGCTTAGGGAATTATCATGAAGAGTTGATAAGTGCTATGTAAAAAACGTTTATTTTTATTATCATTATTATTATTATGAAGGAGAATAGGATAGTTGGACGGAGTGCTGAATGATACTGCATTTTTTTGTTTATTAATTTTTTATCATTGTTACTTGTTGCTTTGTCGTTGTTGAATAATTGCAATCAATGGCAAATTTTTAGTACATAGACTTACACTTGATGTCAATTGATTCGAAAGTTTTCTGTTACTGGGCCTAGTTATTTTCAATTGTATTAGAAACAATTTATATTCATAAATAAAGAGAACTATTGAAGTGGCAATGGTGATACCTCCTTGTCGTCATGCTTCGCATAATTTTTTTTTTAAAACTTTAATATTGCAATTATCAGTTCTTATTGCACACGTAATAAAGGAATGTCAAAGATAGTTTTGACATTTTGATAGTTTTGTTAAGATCAAATGATGACAGGACAAAAAGTGACTTTCACAAATTAGTACTTCAATATCATTATATTTTTGGGCAGCCCTGTTTGGGAGAGTAAAGACAGAGGGAGAAAGAGAGAGAGAGAGACGGGGTGGGGCTGTGCAGTAGATACAGGGAAGAGAATTGATTGAGAGAAACAAAGAGAGAGAAGACAGAGATAGAAGGAAAGAGAGAGGGGGTGGAAATTTGACGAGAGATCAAGACAGGGCAAGAGAGCTATGGGAATGGGAATATCATTGCAGGATATATGTTGTCTGAATTGGATCGAGAAATTACTGCAGAATATATTTGTTTAATATGAACCATACAAATAATCACACTACATATGACATGCACCATTTTCCTGCTCATTGTAAAATCAATATGACCTTCTCTTTGCAGATCAGTACCCCTTCGGAAAAATTTCACCACTTCAAGTCAACAGACCAGAGAAAATTGGAAATTCACCAATACTCCCACCCTCATTGGCTAAACACCAAACATGCCCTCCCAATTTACCCACAGCACGACGAGCAAATGATGAGTCAAAGGCAAATAGGACTTCGATTGGGAAATTAAGGAGGACGGATTGGCAATGATGTGCAGGGGACAAATTGGCAGGGGATAGTGATACAGACATTTTAGCTCATAGATGTTAAGAGTCTGCACATGAGCTTGACACCCCTCCCTCGTAAAGGAAGATGGACTGTTGATCGCATCAAGCATTCTCTCCAGCATCATCCCTCTTTATCCACCGGAGGAGGAGACGGCTTTAGGTGTCTGCGGCAGGGGTTGATTCGAACATCATGGCTGGTTGTGCTAAATGGTAAGCCCTCAGCATAAATTATGCAAGACATATTTCGTGCATGTCGTGGTGTTTGGGGAATTCGTAATGAGCTTCCGACAACTTGAAGTTATCTATGCAGTGTCTTGTGTAATATACATGTAAGTTTACAAGTATGACAAATGTTATGAGATAATCACAACATACAGGTGCATTTGTATACCTCGTATTTTTCTTTCTTTGTGTTGGTCCTTGGGGCTACTTCAAATTAATTTTGTTCTCCAATTTTCAGTAAAGATACAAATTTGGGGGAAATGATTTGGTTTCAAGATATGAAGATATTACTATTTTTTTAATGAATGAATAATTTATTTTTCTTTCTTTGTGTTGGCCCTTGGGGCTACTTCTCTATATCAGTGCGGCCCATTGATGTACTCTTTCCATGAAGACAGAACAGCCCAAAATCTTGATTGTTATTTATAATATTGAGTGTTATTGCCTTCTGTTAAACATGAAACATGTATCTTCCAAGAAATTGACATGAACATATACATGTATGTATGTAGCAAGAAGCATAGACAGACTGCAGCTTTCATATTTGCTTTTCCTAGCCAAAAATTTGATGGCTAATAATGCTGGATGCTAAACCAACACTTGCAGAAATGCTTGGGGCAAGTGAAAGTCCTCATTTGGCAAAAAAGAACAGAAAAAACAAGAATCATATTTACAGTGTAACAGTTTGAAGAAATAATAACCAAAATGGGGTCAATCAGATCTGGGTTTTGTAATCTAAACTAATTTTATTTTGAAAATCTGATGTCTAAACCAGTGTTTAAAACAGATTTTTTTACTTCTGGTATTCAAGTGAAATTTACCTCTTGGCAAGTGATTTTTATGTGTTTTTAAAAAAAATTATGTAGTACAACTTGGTCTTGTATTTTTTTGCAGGCAATACTATGTACAAATAATAAACAACAGTTTTTGCAAATTTTTAATTTTTTTTTAGATTAATAATTCAGTTTTTTAGAACTCTATGTTTCCATTCATAAAATGTTTTTGATTTTATATACTTTATTGCAATTTAAGTGTATAATTTATTGTGTTCGGCTGGCCAAGGTACAGTATGGGAGAGTTCAGTTATCGTGCAGAATGACACACATACGGTCAATACATTTACATTGACACACCCTACATTGGTGAAAATCTTTCCTTCTAGACTACTGTTTTCTTCCTACATGTATAAACATATTCATTCACTGAGGAAAAATTATTTCTACAAGTAAATAATTGAAAATGAATGAGCAAATACAAGTTTTTGTATGTCTGTTTAGAATCTTTTGTGCAGTAAACTTCTTCTCAATATTTGCAGTGGGTGTTTTGCATAGAATTATTTGTTCTTGATAATAACAAAAGTATGGAATAATCCTCAATTCATTCTTGCATGTTCTGTAAATTAAATTCATGTTCAATAAATACTCAGAGCATTAGATATATATATTTTAATTAAAATGCGCCTTGAGCACTCCACAGAGTGGATTAGGCGCTACAAATAGCAATATACAGTGTACAAATAACATTTTTATTACAGTGGAAACTTAGTATAACGAGGTGCTCGGAACCGTAAAAAATACCTTGTTATAGCAGTAATAAAAACAATAATTTGTTAAGAGCTGGGAGCAGATTATTTACCTCTTTATATCAGATATTTCGTTATATCAGATCTCTTATATACTGAGTTTCCTCTGTGTTATTGATATATGACGGTACATTAGCATGATACTTGATTATATTTGGTCTTCGATTAGATGAGGTTTTTTCAAGAGCTGTAGTTTCAGAAGTTCAACCACTGTCACTTTCTATAAATGTTTTCCCATCTCTTTCTTCATTTTTTAAGGGGAGGGGGTCACAAGTGATACTTGATTATATCATGTCCATTTGGTAAATTAAATTCATGTTAAATAAATACTCAGAGCATTAGATTGCCTATATTTATGCCTCCGCCAATGTAAGGTGGTGCCGGAGGCATTATGTTTTCGGGTTGTCCGTGCGTCCGTGCGTCCGTCCAGAACTTGTTACCGCGATAAGTTCAAAACCGCTTGACAGATTTTGACCAAACTTGGCTCAAGTATATATAAGCATATGAGAATGAACTGAGTAGATTTTGGGTTCAATGGATCAAAGGTCAAAGGTCACAAGGCCCCAAAACTTGTAAAAAATCACCCAAAATAGCTTGTTACCGCAATACATGTAAGTTCAGAACTGCCAGACAGATTTTGACCAAACTTGGCTCGAGTATGTATAAGCATGTGAGGATGAACTGATTAGATTTTGGGTTCAGTGGGTCAAAGGTCAAAGGTCACCCAGCAGAAAAACTTGTACAAAATCACCCAATTTTTATAAAGCTCCTTATTGTTATAACTTGAAACAGAAAAATTGAACCAGTTTCTGTCTAACTTACAGTATGTAGCCTACACAATGTAGCTCAATTATGTATAAGCATGTGAGGAAGAACTGTTGAGATTTTTGGTTCACAGGGTCAAAGGTCGCAGTGCCCAAAATGTGTAAAATTTTTTTGATTTCTGATGGCATAGAACAAACTGTACATATCTTTCTGATTGCGTGATGGCGGAGGCATAAATTTCGACCGTGCGCGGTAGAGGATTCATCTAGAACTATTACTGTACAGTAAAAGTTATATTTGATTACGTCATTAAAAAAAATAGATGAGGTTCTTTCACGAGCTGTATTTTCAGAAATTCAACCACTATCACCTTTTTATGTGTCTTTTATGTTTCCTCTCTTCTTCTCTCTTCTTTTTTTTTCTTTTTTTTTTGTTGAGGGGGGGGGGGGTCATATCATCAATTGAATATGTTTCAAAATCTACCTGCACCCAAATTTATTACAATTATTGACACTGTAGTGACTCATGCAACCAATTTAATATGAAAGCTTCTTGGTGTAATCTTTGCTACTCTCATCTTTCAATTAAAGAGCCAGCTGTTTGTTTCACACACATGATATGGCATTAATTTCCTTCAGGACGAGATTTATCCATACTGCTACACTCAATCCAGGTGGAAATGGGCACCTGGTAGGAGTTTCTTTCTTTCAATTCTTGATAATAATATGGTTCCTAGTAACGAGTGCAGTCAAGTATATTGATTGAGCTACATAAATGGATTAATTATTATGTCATGAATAAACCTTTCCTTGAATTAGGTAAGTCTTTGACACTATTAAAGATGTTAATTCTAATGATGATGATAACCAAAAGAAAAACACAATTAGAAATATTCTGAAGTTCTGTAGTGAATATTATCTTTGAACTTTCCTTGAATTACACTGTAATACATTTTTCCTACAATCAAACCATCAGATCATGATGACAATAATTATAAACATGAATTTCACATTATTTTTCCTCTTTTCTTCTTTTTTTGTGACAGTTTCCAGCAGGGAAAGTACTGGTTTATGGTGTGCTTAGCCCTGTGTATCATTGGTCTCATTTTCGTCCTGGTTATCAATGATGCCTCCATCAATGTGATGCAGAGGACTGTCTCAAAACACACCGAAACCCTTGGCAGGTAAGTAACCAACATTCTTCAGTGAGAGATTCTGATCAAATATTTTCCATGGAGACAGGTTTAATTTATATTGTTATAATGCTGTTCTGCATTCATAGACATACATGTATGTACAGTAGACCTCAGTACTCCCTTAGAAACAGAAGGGGATTACAAAGCAAGGAATATGACTTTTTGTTAGCATGTCCGGGGCCCGTATAAACATAAAAGAAATACATTTAATTTTGTGACCAACCACAAACATTAGTATAGTCAAACCTCGTTATAAAGAGCACTGATATAATGAGCTCCCGTTATAACAAGGTGATTTTCCTGGTCTCATCTCTTTGTATTTTATTGTATTTTGACCCCAGAAGGTTTCAATATAAAAAGCTAATTTCTCTGGTCCCAACGACCTCGTTATAACGTGGTTAGACTGTACATGATTTCCCATAGACTTGCGATTGATTGGAAATCTCTATGTTACGGGTCTGGTAACATCCATTGCTTTAATATTCAATCCTGTTTTTACGTTTCCATGATGCGTCAGATATTCCAAAGATGCCATCGTCCCGCTCCTCTCGGGCTTGCTACGAGGCTCCAAGACCCAGGTGGAGCTGGGAGACGTGGAGAAGGGCTCCATCAATGGCTCCTTCTTCAGATCCACCTTGGAGAAGATCTTGGACAATGACTTCAGCCAGGCTCCAGCGCTATCCATGCAGAAGATGATGGTTGAGGAGAGGAGATATCGCCATGACGATCAGTTTGAGAAGTACTCAGTGAGTTATTCATTCATGATTTGTCCTTGTGGGTGCTCAGAATGCTAGCTTTGATTTTACAGGTCCAATATTAGGGTGATATATGTTGACTTGTGGTGATCCATGCAACAAGGTGTATTCAACTCAGGTTAAAGTACATTTACCTTGAAGAGATTTTAACAAACAATGCATATGACCTCATACACTCCCATCTGCATATGAGATTTTTTAGGGGTGTCCCCAAATTGCCTTAGTAATTTACAAAGAAAAATATATCTAAGACACATTTGGGGGCTCGATCAGCCACAAAACTGATCTTAAAGGTAGAATACATGTACATGAAGTTCACCACAAGCATTGTCATAATAGTGTATGTATCTTTCACTTTTGGATTATGTAGAATGGTTTTCCTCCTTGTAAGTCTGTTGCTTGTCAACAATTCATGAAGACATGCACATCCCATTTTAAGTACTAGTACACAATTGATAAAGTATGTGAATGCTAGTGTTATGGCAGTTGAATTGGAGGAGTAAAATGTTACTCCAGAATCAATTTTAATCATTTATTTCTACATGTATTTTCTGCGTATACTATTCCGAATGTCCTTTGTGAGTAGTGCATATTATCAATTAAACCTTGTGTTATTAGGATTTACAGAAATGGTTGCAGTGTAAGAAACTATTGATTGTCAGTTGAAGATAATTTGCAATAGCCGATGTTAATCATTATTATCAACAAGCAAGATAGTAGAACAAGTCCCCAAGACTACTCACTTTCAATTTGAGCTTGCCTTGGAGATGATTTTCAATTGACTATAATTTTGAATAATGCATTCCTTCTACATGTAGTTTTAATATGGAATGTTTACTGTCAATTCCCATTTTAATGAAAATAAAAGTAAAAAATAGAAATATTGCACCCAATTTATATATTCTTAAAAGAAGAGTCTTCCCATAAGTAATAATTTTTTGAAGGAGCAGAAAAAAATGGTGAGCAGAATTGAAAATGTTTGAAGAAAATCAGACCAGTAAAAATAATACAAAAGTTATGAATTTTTAAAGGTTTGAAAATATGAGCAAATCTGTAAAACATTTCAGATATGTGGCCAATTCGATGACATCATGCATTTTCTTTACATTTATGTTGCAAAATTCATAATTTTTACGGAAAGGTACAAAGTTTCTATGAATATTACCATTTAAATAGGGGATCTACATATATCATCAAGATATCCTATATTCAATTTTTTTAGGAAATCATATTTTGGGGGTAAAGGTACATGTACAGTACATGTAGCACTGTATAACATTGATATGAATACAATAAATGGCTAGTTTTGCACGTATGATGTCATCAGTTGCCAATTTGTCTAAATTTGTAAACATTCATAGCTTTCTTATTATTGGTCTGACTTTTTTCAAACCTTTTTTTGTTGTTTATTTGATTTTTCTGCTTATGTTAAAGAAATGATTTTTTTGGTAGATTCTACTTTTAATGATTCTCCATTTAACATGTCCTTCCCCTTTATCTATCTCTCTTTTGATTACACATGTCTCTTTTTCTCTTCTGCTTGTTGGATAGCTAACTCTGTCAATATATTTCACAGTGAAAAATTTCATGTTTGATCAGTATTTACACCATTGATCTTCATATTGAAGGTTTTGCTTATAGGGCATATATTCTATTAATCTGCATGCACATGCTAATGAAAAACACAGATGTAGGTGAATACACGATACGTCATTATGAACTTTTTTTTTCTAATTCCAATTGTGTACGTCTGTCATTTTCTTTAATGCAATACTTACAAGGTACATGTAAGAGTTTGAATACAAATATAGAATCTTTAGCTTTTGGTCTTGATTAAAATGAATATATGAGATTTATTATCCATTCATCCATTTATTCAATGTATTAGTCCCATTTCAGTTGCAAAAAAAAAAACCCTGTAAAATAAAAAATAAAACCAAAAACAATTACATAAAAAACACAAAACGTTGAAAACTGTTTTTCCTAAAAGCGTCAAACCTGAAACATGTATGAATATATAATTTTATCCTTTCCATCCTAATTTCTATTCCTTACTATGTCGTTTAAAAAATGTGTACCAGTACATTACATTTTACTCTCGCTATGCATCTGTCTAGCTATAAACTCTCTCTCTCTTTTCATATATTTCGACTTCGTTTTTTGTGTTATTGTCCTTCCTTTTGTCTGCTGTCTGTGCATATTTGTCTTTCTGCTTTATCTCTTTCTTTTCATTTAAAATAATTTCCATCTTTCTCCTTTAATTTCTCTTTCCTTCCATTCCTGTCTCTCCCATGCTCTACCGCTCTCTTTATTTCTCTATTTATCACTCATTTTTTTGTTTCTCCTCCCCCTAACTTCCTCTTTCTGATTAATCTTTTAGACTATCTTGACTTTGGCACAGTCTAATGATTTCCGCTTTCTCAAGAAGAAAAGACTCCACAAGATGGGTTTTGATACACCCCCCCCCCCTTTACTCTGTAGATCCTCTTGGGAATAAATTCGAGGATTTATTTCACCAAACGACTTTTAGAGGAAAGAATGAATTAAAGAAATACTATGTTCTTTGGTGCTAAACTACCCAGTTCCTCGATCATGAATAATGCGAGAAAGGATGTCAGTTGTTGGTAGGTAAGGCCTCTCTTAACCCATTGACAACTAGAACCATGTAATCCCTTCACATAGTCTATAGGAAATACATAATTCAGTAGTCAAAGAATTAATTTCACGGTGGATTTGTTGAAAGACCGTTCTGATCTTCCGATTTCCTTTTTCTCCAGAAATGTCCCAACTCAATTAGGGACAAGATGATGAAGAACACTAAGATTCGGTCCAAGTTTGTTTCTGACATGCCAGTTCTGATGTGGGATAAACATTTCAATGCCAGCGAGTTCAGAAGACTCTCCCAGTTCAGAGGGGTCAACGGATGGAGGGACACAAATTATACAGGTAATATTTCTTCTCTCTCCCACCCTCACTCCCCCCTCCCCCCAAAAAAAAATGGATAAAAAAAAGATTTTATTCAAGTTTGATGCTGACATGCCAGTGTTTATGTGAGATAAACATTTCAATGCCAGCGAGTTCAGAAGACTCTCCCAGTTCAAAGGGGTATAAAACGGATGGAGGGACACAAATTATACAGGATATAATACCCCACACACACACCAGCACCCCTCTAAATCCACACCCCATCCTACTGCCCTAAGATCAAACAACCAATAGTTACAAGTTCATAATCGGGACTCTACAAAATTCATTTCTATTGCTTGCCCGACAGGCAAGTGACTAGCAAATTTACTTGCCCATGAAGACCCAATGCTTGCCAAAATTCCTGATTGATATTGTTTTTGCATGTCCTCTGTTTTTACAAAATTCATGTCAAAGCTCATGAATGTTGAAGCTTTTTGTCAATAAATATACGGTAATCAAGAAGAAGAAGAAGATTGTCAAAAGAATGCTACATGTAAAGAAAAGTCAAATGAATGAAAATATTTGGTGAAGTCTTAATCTGCTGATAGCCTCTGTTAAAAAATGGCCACTTGGTCCTTTCGGCAAGTGACTTTGAGAACTGCTTGCCAGTCACGATTTTTGACTTGTCCCAGGCAAGTGGGTTTGGTGGGTTTGTAGATCCATGCATAATGGTACACTTTCAAAATTTAATCTTCCCTTAGTTTGAAACATATTTTTTTGTTGTTATCAGAATCAAAAGTTGCTGAACCAAAACACAAATTGTGTTCAATCATTCTGAAAGCATTACCCTAGCATTGAAATATTTGAATTAGAATGCATGAAATATTCAAATTATTTAATCTTGCATTCATCTCTTTCTTTTTACCAGACATTCGTAATATGGTTGGACAGCTGAACTCTCCCAACAACCAATACATGTTTGACGACAGGTTACGAAACGGCAAGACTACATCGGCAGATGGCTGCATACGATGCGCCATCATAGGAAATGGAGGCATTCTGAAAGACTCTGGAAAAGGAGCGGAAATTGATGCACATGATTATGTCTTCAGGTATTGTAAAGCATTATTATTGCTGTCCGTTTTAAAGGGGAACTTTTATGACACTGTATATTAATTTTTTCTGATTAATCTTTTTAATATGCATCCATATTCACCACCTTTTTCATCTCTTTCTATTTCATAGAGGTGAAAAATCCAGAAATGTTATGGTTGTTTGGAACACCCCTCAAAAACGTACCGCGCGGATCCGTTGGGTTGGGACTTCGATCTGTCAATCATCATGACGTCATATACAGACATTGCTGAGCAAGAACCGGCGTTTGCGTGTGTCATTCTATGCATTTATCATATTGTTTGGCGCCAATTATACCCGTGATTTGAATATTTTTTGTTCATATGCGGAACGTGGTAGATTCTTCAGAAGTTCAGGAAAACAGTTATTCATGTCCTGACTTGGATTTCGAGGATATCGAACATAAAGGAGAAATATTAGGGGCACAATCCTACATGTTTAAGTCCGTAGTTTTGATGCAAGACTGGATATGACGTCACAGACCCCGCCTGTCAATAGATGTGCCATAGAGGGGGTATTTCTGGGAGGCGGGGCATAGCTCTCTGACCTAGATGAAAGTGTTGATGGGAAATATTTTTTTTTAATGCTAAGAGGCGTATTTTGTTCAGGAAAATGAAATTATTATGCAAAGATACAGAGTGTCATAAAAGTTCCCCTTTAAACAATATGCCAGTAGCTCATAGCCTCAACCAACAGGCTAGTGTACTAACAAATTATCATATGTGTATTTCTTACCAACAAACATAGCTATGTGGTATTACGAAACCTGTTAGTAACAGTTACCTGTAATCTGCAAATATTTGAATCCAGTTTGCATACATTTGTAACCAGTTTTAAACTTCAGTTTTCATAGAAATGTATGTTTTTCATGTTTTGGTGTTTTCAGATCGTCAGCAAGAAAATGTCATATCAATATATTTCCATTTCCCCAAATCAATATCCAGTCTGAATTTCAGACATACCATGTTATTTGCATGCAGAGCTGCCAACTAGTTTAGAATTTTATCCAATTTAGGGGGTGTTGCTCAAAATCAACTGCAAATCAACGGCAACTTTGCTAATTGTAACGCGCATTTTCATTCGTGCGCATTTAACAAGACACGCATGAAACAATGATTTTGATTGGCGCGTTCCAATCAACTGCAATTTTCAATCAATTGCAACTTTTGAGCAACACCCCCTTAGTAGGATTTGTCAATGACAATAAGACAACCATAGGACAAAATAGGATATTTTAGATCCGTGAGTGTTCACACGTGTAGAAAAATTTAGAATACGATTTCCTTGAATAAATGATTTTGTTTGTGACGTTATAGGATTTATAGATATATGAGCTTGGCAGCTCTTCATAAGTTATGCCCCAGTCACATAGAAACCAGGAAGCAACAAGATTGAACGCAACTCTTTGCTGAGTTCAATGTTAACTGCCTCCTAACAAAAAGTTGTGTTGAATCGTGCTGCTTCAGGGCTTCTATGTGACTGGGGCATGACATTCCTGATGCAAATATATGTACCGTGTAGCAGTTTTTATTTTGTACCTACATTGTACTTACTAAAAAATATTTCTCTCCTCACAGAGTTAACGCAGCGATCACCAAAGGATTTGAAAAAGATGTTGGGTCAAAGACATCGTTTTATTGTTTCACACTCATCACCCTACACAACACACTTGCATTGAGACACAAGACAGGCTTTGAGATACCTAAAGGAGATGAGGTGAGTGGGGAAAAAAGGGGATGGAAAGGACGAAATATTCAGACTTGAATAGAGGAATGCCGGTATTCTTTGTCTTTTTACGAAGACATCGTTTTATTGTTTCACACTCATCACCCTACACAACACACTTGCATTGAGACACAAGACAGGCTTTGAGATACCTAAAGGAGATGAGGTGAGTGGGGAAAAAAGGGGATGGAAAGGACGAAATATTCAGACTTGAATAGAGGAATGCCGGTATTCTTTGTCTTTTTACGAAGACATCGTTTTGTTGTTTCACCCTCATCACTCTACATAACACACTTACATTGAGACACAAGACAGGCTTTGAGCTACCTAAAGGAGATGAGGTGAGTTGGGAAAGAAGGAAAGAAAGAACCAGTGCCCTCTGAAATTTATAAATTACCAGTGGTGCTAATGTCCAGAATCTGCAAGATTTTTCATCAAATTATAAAACCATTGATGCTAATGCCCCGATCACATAGGACCCTGGAAGCAACACGATTTACCCTGACTCTTTGTTAATTCACAGTTAACTGCCTCAGAACAACGAGTCGGGATAAATCGTGTTGCTTCTGGGGTACTTTGTGACCGGGGCTTAAACGATTAATGTGTGGCACACCAGAAAAGAAATACAAATAGTTTGTCATTTCCATAAAGAAAAATGGGATTTAGTATAAGATAAGTTCACATTTACCCATTAACAACTATGTGCTACCCACTTCAGTCCCAATTCTAAAGAGAAAACGTCTATTCCTGGTTATTAAAGATAAACAGTTTACCGGTTGTTGAAGTTTTCTGATATTCAATGACGGGTAATGGTCTGTCTACCAAGTTCCAAAACAGGTGGTGGTGCCAACACTGGTGTTTCACAGTTCAGAGGGTGATGGAAAGAACTATTGTTATAATAATGATAATATGATTATATATAAAATGTTAATAATGATTCAAATATATTAATGATACATAAAAATTAAAAATATATTAAATATTATACTATAGTGATTATTTTGATCATAAAAGTACCACTCTGCATTCACCTGTCGACCATAAAACATGTTATTCAATTAGTTTTGATATAAAGGAAAACAAATGATAAATGATCATACTACTAGACATTGAAATTTCCATGGAGGCAAGTGCAATTCATTATGGTATGATGATGTTGTGCATTCAAAGAGCTTTATTGGTTTAGTGCCCTCTTATGAAGGGACCAAGTGTAGGGAATACAATTTTCAGTTTGCATTGCCGCTCTTGTTAGTGAGGCCTGACAAGACTTCTTGGGTGTTGTTCAAAATCAACTGCAAATCAACTGCAACTTTGCACATTGTACCGCGCTTTTTCATCCGCGCACGGTATGCGCATTTAACTAGACGCGAATAAAACAATGGTTTTGATTGGCGCGTTCCGATCAACTGCAACGTGCGATCAATTGCAACTTTTGAGCAACACCCCCTATGTTCTGTAAGGTGAAAACAAAATGTGTGGGGGTTGTTATCTTAAACAGCACACAAGACATTTTCAAAGGTCTATTTTTTGATGATGCTCATAATAACATTTTCTGTAATTGTGTTCTTTTGCTTTTTAACTTGTAAAGATATGTATGAGAAGCAAATTTTAACAGTATTTCATCATCTGTAAATTGATACATTTTTGTGACAGAATCTGCGCTACCTTTTCTTTGCTGATTCTGAATGGACTTATACATATCTGGGCGCTGCATTGTCTGGCAAAACTCTCCCAAAGAGCACAGGCAGATACCGCAGGTGGGACTATTCAATCTTTCTTTAACTGTACTAAGATTTTGGTCAGAAATGTTTTCATCTGATTCTGAAGTTTTGTTTGGAGAATGAGATGATATAATAAATATCAACATATGCTGATCAGATATTCGAGTCAGGAGGTCAATGGTTCAAGGGCAAAAAGTTATTGTAGAAAGTCATCCTTGTCAATTTTTTTTACATGAAACCTTGTATTATAAACATCCCAAATATTTTGTTACTGCAATAATTTAACCCTCATCCCATGGGGGGGAGGGGGGGGGGGGGGGNNNGGGGGGGGGGGGGAAGGGCTCCCCTTAAATTGTTTTGAGATTAGCCTGATACGCGAAATGCTGGGGTCATGATTTTTTTGTGCAAATTTCGCAACGATCCGGTATGCAGTACCAATGGTACGGTAATTTAAATTTGTCTAGAAAAAAGAAGGTTAAAAAATTTGATTTCATGTACAAAGTCGATGTAAATTGTGTATTCAGTCAAAATTCAGTAAATCCTTGCATTTTTTTTCATTTCACAGGCAGAAAAGTGTTTTCAATTGAAAAAGCAATAGAAATAATTTCGATAAAGAAAGAGAAATACATAAGAAATTAATATAAACAACAAAATAAATGGTAAATTAATTATGGTTCAAATTGTTTTCTCGTTGATATATTGATCATTACTAAGAGTATCTACAGAGAAGATGAATATGTTTGGAAATTTATTCAATGATTAATTTGCCTTGTGATGGCGGAGGCATAAATTCGGACCGCACATGGTGAAGAATCCATGTAGAAAATGCAAATATAGATTTATTGGCGTTGCTCCTGTATATACAGCAATTATTTGTATTTGTATGATTACTTTACATTCGGTTGGCAAAGGCATAAATTTGTACCGCACGTGGCCTAGAATCCATCTAGATTATACAAATTGATATCGATTTATTGCTCGTTGCTCCTGTATATACAGCAATGCTTTGTATTTCATTATTTATTTGAATCGTGATGGCAGAGACATGAATTCGAACCGCACGTGGTTAAGAATCCATAATACAAATAAAGATTTATTGGTCGTTGCTCCTGTCATTACTGCAATTTTTTGTATTTGCGTTATTCCATCAATCAATCAATCTTCTATTCTATGTTTGCAGAGGCCCACCTGCGTTTCCAAAAAAGCTGACTGCAGATAATGTCAAAGTCATTCATCCAGATTTTGAAAGATATCTAAAATGGAGGTAAATACAGTACTCATGTTAAAGGCATTATTCTTTCTCTTCTGTTCTATTTTATTACTAAATAAATAATGAGAACTGCTTATTCGATTATGGAGAGCTGTGGAGTAAAATGAAGTAAAAAAAGAGCTTGAGCTTATGATCCTGAATCTTGATTAAGATTCTGCTAGGATCGATAGCTCAAGTTCTAATTTATTGCTGTTTACTACTTTATAGTATAGTAAAAGATCGGGGCTACTATTTTATTTATATTTTCATTTTCCTCTAATTATTATAATAAATATATTATCTGAAAAAATTGTGTACTTATTTTCTTATTTCAAATTCCCACGTTAAATATGCAATTTCAATATCATAGGAATCTTGTTTTCTCCAACTTTATTTCATTTTGAAAAGCCAAACATTGTAGATTCTGGAAGCTCATATAATGATAATGATAATGATAATAATAATGATAATGATAAATAATAATAGTAATAATAGATGCAATGTGTATTGCGTGCGTATCCTTTCTGCTGAGTGCTCAAAGCCCAGCAGCCACTAGCACACTTGGCATTACCCATTCACCTCACCTGGGTTGAGTGCGGCAGAATGTTGATGAATTTCTTGCTGAAGGAAAATTAACGCTGTGGGTGGGATTTTGGTAATTAATTTTTCCCCCAGATGCTTGAGACACGTGCAGAAAAATGTCAATTTTCTCATCCTTTTTCTCTGTATAGTTGGGTGAATTCCTCAGCTCAGCAAAAAGATGTCCATAGGCCGACTACTGGTGCAATTATGATGTTAGCAGCCATTCATACATGTGATGAGGTAATTATTATTTCCACAATTTATATGTTTGGGCAATCTTGGGTTATTAATGGGTTCAAATTTAGCATGTTTCTTGCCAACAATTGCAGTTTCTTGGTGTGCCTTGATGGGTATCTGAGGTAATAACATAGAGCTATTATTATCCCAGTTAAGAAAATATAATTTGCATATTAGTACTAACCCTAA
>BQKZ01003734.1:23403-47119 GCA_036244855.1 Temnopleurus reevesii
ATGAACTGAATAGATTTTGGGTTCAGTGGGTCAAAGGTCAAAGGTCACCGGGCAGAAAACTTGTACAAAGTCAACCGATATAGCTCATTATTGTTATAACTTATAATAGAAAAATTGAACCAATTTATTTCAAACTTACAGTGTGTAGCTCAATTATGTATAAGCATGTGAGGAAGAACTGATGAGATTTTGGGTGCATGGGGTCAAAGGTGGCAGTGCCCAAAATTTGTAAAATGTTTTTGATTTCTGATGGCATGGAACAAGCCGTACATCTTTCTGATTGCGTGATGGCGGAGGCATAAATTTTGACCGTGCGCGGTCGAGGATTCATCTAGTTACTTATAGATTCATCTCCTCAAAAGCATCAGTTGTTATCTTATATTAGATAACATGGTTCAACCTTGTCTTTCTTCATCAGTTATGTGTATATATGAGTATATATGAGTATATGAGTATATTATCAGAAATTTCTGAGATTAACATTACAATATTTATCAATAGCCTTTCATTCTTGACATAAATCTTAAATAATGAAAATCATTTATTTAATTAAATTAAATTTATTTCATTTCATTTTATTTGATTCCATTCCAACATCAAAATACAATGTAATACGATAACGTGAACAATATGATTATAAAACATGCAGGTTGAATTAATTTGTCAATAAATCAAATAGTTAGAGGACTTCTTTTAAAGCAGGCCTTGCATTCCCCCAAACTTATATTTCTAGGATAAAAGTAGAAACAAGAATAACAATACAACTTTGTGAATCGTACTTGTAGTTTTTAAAATTTACATTTATACCTCACTTTTCCTGTCTTTCTCATGGCTACAGGTGAGCATATATGGGTTCGCAGGGAGCTACTCTGCATTCAGTGAACATTACTACGACAAGACATATTTGAAGCATGTCAACTATGCAAATCACGACAACAATGCGGAAAACAAACTTTGGGAATTATTAGACCAGGAGGGGATTGTCAAACTATACCGGAGGTCATCATAAACTATGAAGTTGTGCCGGTGACGGAGGTCATTGATCAGCACCGGCAGTTCGTGAATCTAGTACTTCTTTGACCATTGAGGTCAAATTCATCAGATGCCTTGAAAAGAATTGTTGCTCCATCTATTTTCATCCCCTACCCTTCGATGACCCGTTTGAGGAGAATTTGTGTTTTTTCTGTATTGAAAATGCTGAGATTTTCTACTTGGTTGCGAGTAATGCACTGGATGTGCATGATTATAAATGTTTACAGGATTATTAATGATGAAAATGCTGTGTTCCTGTAGTGTGCCATATTAAATTATTCAATTCCCACCGTTACCCATTTAACTCACCTGGGTAGAGTGCAGCAATGTGGAGGGATTTATTGATGAAGGTGCTCCCTGCATTAATATAGCTGATAAAGAAAATTGCTCTTGCATTGCAAGGAAGAAGTGCTTAGTGATACCCATTTACCTCACCTGGGTAGAATGCAGCAATGTGGAGGGATTTATTGCTCAAGGAACTTAGCATCGAGGTGCTGCATGCTTTAGCATAGCTGCTGAAAAGAGGCTTCAGCACCCCATGAAATTCCTGATACATGTACGTATGTATCCACCTCACCTGGATCGAGTGCAGCAGTTGGAATTTTTTTTAGCCGAAGGAAAGAAGAATCATGGCAAGATTTGAATCAGAGTCCCCCTGCATGTAATGTAAGAGTCGGAACCACTCCACCATGATGCCATGATGCTTACATCGGTTCATCAATAGAAAAAGATAGAAAGCCATGCCATGGGAATAATTTTTTTTTTTCCGGACGGATGGAAGACTTCGTAGCCCACTATCTTGGACATCATAGCTGCTTATTGTAGATGCGCAATCATGATTTTTTTAGTGCAAGCTGGGTTTGTGGTATACTAAATTTTGATCTTGATTTTAACACCTGTAGTATATATAGAAAATTGCTTTTTAACCAGTTGTTGCATTACACACACTTTTTGATAGCATACATTGTTGGCATGAGAAGTTTATAGGTCTGTGCATGATTAGTTTACTTGCTCAAACCAAAATTTATATTCAAACCTCCAAACCTTTAACTTTAAAAAAAAAAAACAAGATGTTATATGTATTACATTCAATTGATCATAAACAATGGTCAAACTCCTTCCAGACCATGGTTTGCTCTTCATATTTGACTACAGGAATTCTAACCTCTATGTATGGACGTGATACTTTTCATGTGTACTGTACTTTCCAATGTCCAATTTATTCAAACAAATTAAGCTCATCAAACATTTTCAATCACAATACCAGCTAGCTTAAGCGTTTGAAATCAAGCATTTGATTTTATTTAAGCAAAGTAATGCACTTTTTCACAGATGTACAATTTGTTTCAAAAAGACAATATTGCTACAGCAGTCCTGCTGAGAGGAGTCACATGCTATTTCAATTTTGTTGATAAACATAATCTATATGAGATTAAAGTAGGTTGAGAAAAACATCAGAACATGGCTGATTAGAATTTTCCAACAGATTCATCACATATGGACAAAAGGCTTTTTCTAAACTGATCATGCACATATCAACAATGCCAAGATTATGAACTCAAAAAGCATTGATTTTTTCCCAGATGTAACAGTATTCCTATACTTAACCGATAATGTTTGACAATTAAACAAATTCCTGTTCTGTTAAACATGAGAAATTTTTAAATCAAATGCATGTTGATTTTGGTCTGATTGATATTTTGTTATTTGTAATGTTAGTATACCAGTACATTGATTATCACTCATTATTGTTTTTAATGTCATATTTATATCTTTTATGTAGATCTTTTAAAAATGTAGATTCTCTAAATCATGCTGCAGATGCTTAGCCAAATTAAAAATAGAAATAGAGCTTAGACCCTAGATTAGGATCTATTGATTTTAATTAAATTTACCCTGTACTTTAAAATGTTGCCAAATCTAACACAAAGAAATGTTTATTGTTCATGTGTATTTAAAGTCTTTCAGTAATCATTCCAATGTGCTTTTACATTTGACATGTAAATGAGAAAAGGAGTGAGATGTATTTTGGGGGGAAGTTCTTGTGATTTTTTTCATATTATTGTTCGGTGTTAATCATGTCTTGTGTATGTTATATAGAATTTACAGTAGTGTTGTGTACTCTCAAATTATTGTCTATTCTGTGAATGTATACTATTCATTCCTTCCAAAATGAGAATTACAGTGAATGATCTTATTTCTTATACTGTGATATACATGTATGATGCAAACGTAATGTTTTCAGTGTATATAAGAACATGTTAATTCCCAAATCTTTAAATTTTCTTAAACACAATAATGTATTAATTGATAAGAAGAGAAACATTATTTATTCTAATATATTATTCCCCCTGTATGGTAGACTTGAAAATTCACCATAACGGTGAAAATGAAACATCAATAAAACTTTAAAAAAGAGCTGAACCAGATAAATTGATCACTGTGATTGGAATGGAAAATACAGTGTTTTTACATTATTCGCAACATGACGTCAATAAACGTGTGTTTTCTAATGGTACCTTTTGGGGAAGAAGTTTCATAAGTTGTTCCCAAATATTTCTCTCTTTCGTACTTTATTATATATATTTTTTACACGACTTTGACTTAAACCTGGTAAAGTAAGAATTGTTGGCATCTCTGTTCCAGCTGCTTTAGGTTTTGTTGGTCACATTTGATGTACAGTAAATCACTAGTAATTTTGTAAACTGAAATTAATCAAAGTACTTGTAGTTATTGATATTATAATTCTTTATATGTACATGTGTATTAGTAGTAAAAGTATTCGTAATTTGCTCAGTACGTAATGAATTTTTAATTTTATTGTAATCAATACATTGTTTGTATTAATGTCATACATCGGCCTTCTGAGAATGATATAACAGGGAAACATAGAGAAAGACAGAGTGCCTTGAACATGTAGTATTTCACCAGTTTATTTAGAAACCAGTACTTTGTCCGTTTTTTTCGTATTATTATTCTATTATTTTGTGTTTTTGAAAGGAAAGTACATTGATCAGAAGACATTTAAAACCAAAGTTTTTAATTCTTAATATCGGATTATACCTGTTAAGGCCAGACATGCTGTCTTCTTGAATAAGTTGTTAAGAACCAGTATTCTAGTGTATAGACCCATTATGACATAAAAAAATTGCAACTGGAAGATAGTATTTCAGATGATTTCTACTGAGTAATTTGTCATATTCTATAATCTAAAGGTCGCTTTCGGAACTGTCATAGACATATTTCATGTTCTTCATTAGATATGTTGCAATGAATTGGAATGAATTTGCAAACTGTGGCAAGATTGTGCATTGCATTAGATATGATTTTTGTATCACTAATACTTAAATCATATATCAAAATCATATATTACTTTGTACCTGTTGTAATTCTTATAGCTTTTTATTTTCAAATTGTTGTATATTCTACCAGAATGTAATGAAGAATTTGTCGAGAGAACTTTTGTCAATTCCAGACTAAGCTTCTCTTCTGCATCCCCAAATTGGACAAATCAAAGAATTATGTATATTATTTTGTGCTAATCAGTATTTATGTTGCATTAATTTCACTGTAATAGGGTCGTCATGGTATTATGTCGTTATTGGACAGTTTTTTAAGATGCCAAAAATCATTGATTATTAGATTCCATATTGTGATTTGTTTTGATATTGATGTGTGCTTAATAATTGATGGAATGTTGATTCTTGTTTCTTAAAGATGTATTGAAAAATAGGGGGCATGTTGTCATATATGTAAGTTGAGATAATTATTGATTATGTCTCAAGTTTTGCCATATTGTCCCATTGTTAAGCACGATATATACAGTCTAACCTCATTATAAAGTATGAGAAATTAGATTTGATTGAGAAAGATAATTGTACATTGATTCAATTATCCGTTGTTGATTTACATATATGAGATCGGTCATTTCAAAGATCAGACTAATTTAAGTTACAAGATTGTGATTTAAAGAAAAAGAATTATTGAAATATCTAAAATATTCAAGAATCTGAAATTTTACCCTCAAATTTAATGATTTCTAATGATGTGCTGGTCACCATTTCAGACTTAATGACAATCATAGTTTTGAATGTAATTCATAGGTTTTACAATGTATTTTCATTGCACATGAAGATAACCCATTTTTTCTCACCAAAAAGGTGGTGAAAATATGGTGCAAAGTGAAACCAATTTTCAAATTTGTGCTGTTCTTATATCTTGATACACTATTCCCTTGATGAATTTGAAATTTGATTATCACATGATTTAAAAAAAATGGAATTTGGGATTTGCAAAACTAGGCGTTATATCAATAACCAGACCTCTTTAAAAAAAAATACACAGGTAGTGAGAGTGCTTGAAGAGAAACGTTGTTACAGTGTCACCTTGTTATAACAAGGTTGTTGGTACCAGAGAAATGAGCTCTTTATATTGAAACCTTGTTATATCAGGGCCAAAATACAATAAAATACAAAGAGATGGGACCAGGGAAATTACCTTGTTTTTAACGAGAGCTTGTTATATCAGTGCTCTTTATAACGAGGTTTGACTGTATTACCCTTTAGCATTTTTGATTTAGATTTAGATACATAGTTTTGTTTTCATTGTTATTATTAAGATTGAAATTATAGATTTTGTGCAATTATCAGATTTATAAGATAAAACTTGCCTTAATTGATTATAAAAAATTAGTGTTCTCCTTGGTTCCTTTATAACTCGTTCGTGATATTACGAATCGGCCTAAACCTCATTTGAGACACTTAATAAGAACATTTGATTCTAAATAAAAAGGTATTTTCTCCAAAATGTGTTCACTGGGAATGAAATTTAAGGGGAGTGAGAGCAATTGCTCTCCAATATGTCCCCTTGAAATGCTTTTTTTTTTTTGGGGGGGGGGGCAATTTACATATATAGATCCTCTTGTAACCCCAATCTTACTACATGAGAACTCAATTGAGTTCCCCTTAAATTATTTTTGAGAGCCTATATAGGAGAGCTATCTATAGCACCCCTTTGTCTATATTCAATCAGGTTTAGGCCTGTTTGTAAAATCAATGATGATTGGTTTTAAGATTTTTTATGCTGTTTTTGATCAGTCATTCCAGAAATTATCCTGCCAAATTGGGAAATGTGGGTAAATTAACTTTAAAAAAAAATGAGATAATTATTTACTAATACCAAAGACAATATTTTGGTGCTGAGATACACAATCCTAATGGCTATTAACATGGTATTTCAAAGCTGGCGCTGTTTTCATAAAAAGGCATTTTGTTCCTTCACTCCTTTTACATTCTTCAAATCTAAAATGTATTTGTAAGCATGATTATATGTACTGAGATGAAGATCATATTACCAATTGTGAAATAATTAGGATATTTCGCACAGCATTGTAATCACCAAAGAGGACGACTTGACAATCTTTTTTTGTAATAGAGATAATTCTAATTGAATGTATTGTTTCCATTTTTTTGTTTCCATGTATACATGTACTTTTATAGATACATTTATAGTGCCATTATATTGAATTTGAAAATTGTGTAATTTTTCTCATGTTCCTGGGCCCCGTCAAAAAGGTTTGCAATCAATTGCAAACTTTAGTACATGATTTGCCATAGACTTGCGATTGATATCAATCGTTATCAGATTAGCAAATAATCGCAAACCTTTATGTTACAGGGCCATGGTGCTTGTTTCATAAGGTTATTCATGGGGGTGCACACAACTCTACAGACTGGTGACCCTTTCTCAGGTGCTAACTCCGCCACGTATGGGTCATTAATTGCGGGAAAGGGTTACCAGTCGGATGCAGAGTCGTGCCTACATCTAATAACCCTTTCAGGACGATAGAACACATATAGTGTTTTGGTCCAATATATTTTGTTGTAGTGCTCTAAAAATATACATGATGTATGAGCAGAAAGAGGACAAAAATGTACACTAGATATGATCATTTTTATCCTTTCCCCATTTGTCTCTGGATGCAGAGAATTTTTTTTCAATGAAAATAACCACTAAAATGGTTGTAAATACTTACATTGGCAACGCAGAAATCATTTGAAAATCACCATTTTCCACCCAAATTGGCAACTTATAACTTTTTAACACGCTTATTGACACAGAAGATTCCAAATGGTAACATAATTTTTAATTGAAACATTCTAAAAAGAGAATTTAGAATATTAGTGTTGCCAATTCAGGAAGGGAATGATTGAATTTGTTGTAAAATAATTTCTGTCCTGAATGGGTAACAGCTTCATGAAACAAGCACCTGTTTTCATCGTAATATTTTAAAGATAAATGTTAAATTGAGTATGAATAATCGTGTGTGATCATACTTTTGAATGAAACAGTTTTTCTCTCAAAAAAAATTATACATGTACACACGTGCATCTGTCTTGTCATTTGTGGAGCGATGGTTCAGGGTGTTGGGTCATAAGACACAGAGAGCAGGATGATTTTTGTTTCTGTGAGATGGAATGAACACTGATTAAAACCGATTAAACCTCATAAAAATGGCTCTTAATGAGTCTGAATATACATGTAGCATACTACATTTTATGGAATAACCCTATGTTGTTGCAATGATTGTTGGCGTTTCAGAAAAGATTTATAGGCAATTATTTCAAGAGATATAGCTCATCAAAGATGATGCCTATATACGCAATTTGCTCTTTACAAATGGACGTGATCAATCGTGAAAATCCTGAATATTATACCTTGGGATTTATTTGTTTCACCTGCCGTTATTAAAAATATTTGTCAGATTGATTGAACGTTGGTAAAACGTAATGCAAGCTCTAAATCTTGATTTACAATCCCACATTTGTTTGTTGCACCTGTTTAAACATTGTTTCAGGGGTTTTCCAAAAAGGAACTAGGGCGGTGTTTCACCGGAGTCATCATATAACTTAACCCGTTGACTACTGAATACTGTAATACCCATAAACTTTGGGTAGAGATTCCCGGTTCCAGTAGTCGAAGGGTTAAGAATAACTTTAAGAGAGACAGGATTATATTTAACAAAATCATACACATGAAGTTTTCAACCATTAAAGACAATGACTGATACCAGTCGCTCTTTAAGTCTTTAGTAACATGTAATTCTCTGGTCAGCTAAATGAAAATATATTGTGAAGAAGAAATAAAGAGACACAAGTATAATTCTGAAATGGTTCATGGAGAAAAAGAAAAGGATGGAGGGAGTGATGGGAGAAAAGTAGAAAAGAACAGTTGGGTAATAGAAGAAGTAATGGGAAGGGAGGGAGAGAGAGAGGAAGAGAGAAAAGGGTATAGGGGGAGAGAATAAGAGTAGGGATTTACAAAGGATGTAGGAAGGTAGATAAAGATGGAAGAGAGGAAAATAATAAAGGAATGAGAAAAGGTAAGAATAGGAAGGAGGGGGAAAGGTGCAGGGAGAGAGGGAAACAGATGGAGGAGGGGAAAGTGATATAAAGAGAGAGATAAGAATGTAGAGTGAGAGAAACAGAGGAGAAAGAGACAAGAGGAGGAGGGAGAGAGAAAAGGATGGAGGGAGGAAAGGATGGAGGGGATGATGAGAGAGGAGAAATGAAAGTTTGGGTAAAATAAAAAGTGATGGGAAGGGAATGAGGGAAAGAGAAAGAAAAAGGATTAAGAGAGAGAGAGAATGATGTAGGGCCTGGGAAAAGGATGTAGGGAGGGTGAAAAGGGGGGGAGAGAGAGAGAAGGATGAGGAGGGGGAAAGGTGCAAGGAGAGAGAAAAGGATAAGGGAGAGGGAAACAGATGGAGGATAGAAGAAAATAATGTAGGGAGGGAGAAAAAAATGTAGAAGAGACAAACAGATGGAGGAGGGGAAAGGGATATAAGGAGAGATAAGAATGTAGAGAGAGAAACGGAGGAGAAAGAGACAAGAGGAGAAGGTGGGGAAGGAAAGGATGGAGGGAGTGATAAGAGAGAAGAAATTAAAGTTTGGGTAAAATAAAAAGTGATGGGAAGGGAAGGAGGGAAAGAGAGAGAGCGAACTAAGGAT
Source organism: Temnopleurus reevesii (assembly GCA_036244855.1). Lineage (NCBI taxonomy): Eukaryota > Metazoa > Echinodermata > Echinoidea > Temnopleuroida > Temnopleuridae > Temnopleurus > Temnopleurus reevesii. The sequence continues at coordinate 32,445 of BQKZ01003734.1, forward strand.
TAAAGGAGAGAGAAAATGGTGTAGGGGGAGAGGGGGGAGGGTGTAGGACCTGTGAAAATTATGTAGGGAGGGTGAAAAGGAGGGAGAGAGAGAGAGAGAGAGATAAGGATGGGGAGGGAGGAAAGGAAGTAAGGATAACAAAAAGGATGAAGCTTTCACCAATAGTAGAGTCCACAAAAGGGACGCATGCAAAAATCCTTTCTCAGATTGGTCTAATGGACATGTTATGAGATACCTGTAAATGTAGATCTTAATCTAAGGAGGAAATTTGTTTAAAAAGTTAAATGAAAAGTTATGTGAGCCGATTACAAGGGTATATGAGGCCAAAATAATAATGTCTTTGTAATATACATAAAAGCATCCCCCATAAACATTCCATGACATGAAAAATGGGTAAGTTTTCAAAATATTGAATTTTTGAAACTGATAGGTTTCCATGAATAAATAATCAAAAGACGACTGTACGAAGACCAGTTCACACAGTGAAGCAGTGGGACGTGCAAACATAGCTAAAATGCTTGAACAGGGCCCAATGCGAACATATGGAGCATTACTCAATTGTCAACAAGCCATTTATTTGCTTCTATCTTCTGAATTATTTATCCATATCATGTCGGATAAAGTTTCAATATACATGTAATATTTTTTTGACGTCAGATACCCTTTAAAAGAACAGTCTACCCAAAAATAATAATTTTTTAAACAGAAGCAGAAAAAAAATTGGTGAGCAAAACAAAAAATGTTTAAAGAAAATCGGACAAGTAATAAGAAAGCTATGAATTTTTAAAGATTTGTAAAAATGAGCAAATCAATGAAAATTTTCAGACACATTGCCGATTTGATGACATCATGGGTGCACTACTATAACAGAATTTTCTTTATATATATGCAAATTTCATCATTTCGACAGAAAGATACAATGTTTCTATGAATGTAGACATACAAATATCTATCACCAAGATATTTTATAGTTACAATTTTTAGAAAATCATATATTTGGGTGAAAAAGCAACATTTTATCACATTGATATGAATACAATAAATGGTCAGTTGTGCACCTAGCTGTGACATCATCAGTTGCCGATTTGTTTAAATATCTAAACATTCATAACTTTTTTTTTATTAGTTGTCCAATTTTTCTAGAACTTGTTTTGTTCTGTTGATTTTATTTTTCTGCTCATGTTGAAGAAATATTATTTTTGGGTAGACTCTCCTTTTAAACAAATGCGACATGTGCAAAGCTTGTGCTTGAGCAAAAAAAGTATTTGCATTGACTCCAGGGAATTCACCTTGAAAACTACCTTTTAGTAGGAAAATTAAACATGCGACCAAAACATTTTCGGAAAAAAGCTCAAATGAATATTTAACAATACATTATTCAAACTTTATTTTACAAAAAAGCGAAAAAAAGTACCAGCTTTAAGGTCAAAATATAATGAAACATTGAAAAGCTGGTCATGACATACACTTGTATAATTCTACAACAGTCCCAAGCTGTACAGATTTGGCCTTAAACCCATTCAGGACAGAAATTATCTTTCAAAAATTCAATCACTATTCCTTTCCTAAATTGGCAACACTAAATTCTTTAATTCTCTTTTTAGAACATTCCAATTAAATACAATGTTGGCAAATTTAATCTTAATTGCCAAAAAGTGTGTTAAAACGTCAAAAGTTGCCAATTTGCATGAAAACTTAGGATTTTAAAAATGTTTTATGTGTTGCCAACTTGAGGATTGTGGCAACTTTTTTAGTGATTATTTTCATTTAAAAACTTCTTTACAACAAGCGGCAAAGAGTGGTACATTAGTAATGATTTAGATTTGGTGCAGTTTTTTTTTCATTCTTTTCATGCATCTGTTTTCACTTTCGAGCCCTGTTCTATCATCCTGAAAAGGGACTCATACATCGCAATGTTTTACAGGTATATGCATGTAGCACCATTACATAAACCTAAAATAACAAACAATATTTCATTTCTAAATGCACACATGGTGACTTAGGTCAATATTATTTTGTTCCAGGGTGTTGTTCAAAAGTTGCAATTGATCGCAAGTTGCAGTTGATTGGAACGTGCCAATTAAAATCATAGTTAAAAGCACATCTTCTTAAATGCGCATATAGTGCACAAATGAAAATGCGCATTACAATTTGCAAAGTTGCAGTTGATTTGCAGTTGACTTTGAACAACACCCCCTTAGAAAGGGAAGCCCTTTCAGTGCAAGCACTATTCTCCCAGGAGGCCATATATTGACATTTGAGCGAGAGAATAAAGTTGAAAGAAAAATAATTTCATTAACACTTTATTGCTTCATTAAATAAGCGTCAACAATATGACATTATCATAATTACTCAAAATGAGAATAATTTGAGATTTCAAGTAATATTATATGTAACATCACTCATATTAATCACATAATCTTTGGGTAATATGACTGGTGATTATTCTCTTTTACAAAAATGTGAACCCAATGACAGTTATTATGATTATTTCCTCGCTTGTGGAGACATACCGTAAAACAATCTGTGAATGGCACAAGAAAAAACTGTTTTTTATACTACAGAACAAGGATTATGTGGTACAGTATTTATCATCTGCAGAAATTGAATCACTGTAGACAGAAATACTTCTTTTTCTGAATGTTGAAAAAAAAATACAAATAAATAACAGACATGAATAGATTTCTAAATTGGAAGAAATTTGCAACACTTTTAAAATTTTAGTTTCACATTTTTGCAGTACTACAGTAGCCACAATGAGACTCTTCTTGATGGTCTCCCAGATCATGAGAAATCTATTAAATTAATAATTCAAGTTTCTAAAGGATGGCACTGACACATTCAGTCATCATTCCCAAACATTTGATCAATCAATATCCGCAAAATTAAATATCATAAAATCATCATTCTTGAAACATCTGACTTTGCGGGCTGAGATTAATTTTCAGAGGAGACAATGCAAACACTTGCAAAGCACAATGCTCTATCAAAACTAAAGGCTCCATGTCAACCCGACATGAAAACACAACATTGACTCTGTAAATACCAACATTGAGGTTTCATCTAAATGTAATGTATTTTCACTCATTCTGAAATAAAGGTACAATTGTGAGGAAGAAAAATTTTTTGATGTGGTTTTACAATCAGTTTTGTGGCATAATTTGACAAATAACACTGGTCAACAAAATTTTACTTTTTGAAAGTTCTCTGCGATTTTTTAGCTGATTTAGGGTGATTCTGATGCGCTGAATCCAAAAATCACATCGGTTTTGTCCAATCAGGTCAAGTTTTCGAGCTATCCCCAAATGTTGTTTTTTACGTTTTGTTCACATGTACACTTGTGTAGATCCCTTTTGGCAGGTGTTGATGGAATAAAATGACATGGCAGATGAATATTTTGGTTCGAAATGATTATTCTGATAGGAAGAAATATAAAAGTCATATAATAATGGGTAATTTTGCTGAAAATGGCTCAGTTTGAAGCCATGAAACCTCAAAATCCTCTAAAAATTCGGATGAGGAACTCATATGATTATTTTTTCAAAATTAAAGGGTAAGACCAGCCAAAAAAATTATTTATGAACAGCAGAACATAAATGTAGTAAAAATGACCCCAAAAGTTTAAGGAAAATTTGAGAGGTAAAGAGAAAATGCAGAATTTTTAATAATATAAAAAATGATAAAAATAATGCCAAAATCACTATACAAATATCCAAATTTGGTGACACTGGTGATAAGATAATGGCTCGTTCACCATTTATCCTTTATCCATGGATGAGAATAAATATCTATAATTAAAAAAAAAAACCAGAATTATCAGATCTTTAAAGAAATTCAACGAACATTTTAATATTTCCATTTTTATGAAACTGAATAATATTTCATGTACTAAAACAATTGAATTTCATAAGATTTTATCATTTTAATTAATAGATTGTCATAAATATAAATATATATATTCACAATTTTCTTATATAAACATGATAACATGGTACATCTGGTAATAAAAGGTGTCACGGAAGTTGCCAATAGGTCTATAATGGTGTATATTATTTTCATAATTTTTTAAATTAAAAATTCATAATTTTAACAAATTCTGTTTGTTTTTCCTCAAACTTTTTTTGTTTTGTTTATCTAATTCATATTCTTATGTTGAAAAATTAGTATTTTGGCTGGTCTTCCAGTTCAGTATTTGTCCAATAACTTTATACTTTGCCCCATCCAATTTTTTTGAGGATTTTAAGGTTTCACAGCTTCAAACTGAGGGATTTTCAACATAATTACCAGAAAATATTGGACCTGGATATTTATTGCCATTAGTATAATCATTTTTAACAAAAATATCAATTTTCCATGACATTTCAGCCCACCAATCCCTTTTAAAGTGCTCCACACATGCATTCAAGTGTACAAAACATAAAAAACAACATGTGGGGATAGCTCGGAAACTTGACCTGATTGAGCAAAACCAATGTGATTTTTTTATTCAGCACCTCAGATTTACCATAAATCAGCTGAAAAATCACAGACAACAAATTTGCTGTTGACCAGTGTAATAGGCCACTTTTGTAATGCATTCAAATTTTATACACGCTTCTTTGTTAAACGCACAATGACAAAATATTTGTTTACCTGCTATAGAATAATCGTATTTCAATAGAAGGAATGTGTAAAGCATGTAATGGTTGTTGCTAGGTTGGTCAAGCTCCAATGTTTGTCCAACCTAGCAACGTTAACGTATGCAAGTGGCATTCCGAGTATTGTATTTCATTATTTTCTGACAGCTTAAGAAAGTTTGTCTTGAAGCAAACGTGAATAAATTTGAATATATTACGAAAGTGGTCTATTAAAGGAAGTCAAAGACTCCTGCCTTTCAACTAGAAGGTCAGCGGTTCAAATCTCACCCATGGCCTTAATTTTCTTCAGCAAGAAATTTCTTTACAGTGCGCTGCACACAACCCAGGTGGAAATGAGAACCTGGGAGGAATTTATTCCTTGGAATGCTTGGGCGTCTGAGTGTCTTGCTCGGCAGTTATAGCCAGGGTAATAATATGGTACCAAGTATCAAGCGCAGTAGAGTATACACATATAGGTATTGCACTATATAAATGGACCTATAATTATCATTATCATAAGCAGTTTCTCTTTAATTAAATAAATAATTAGAAAGTTCATTGGGGTCATTGAGGTAATTGAGAATTCAATAAGGTGTACCAAACATTTTCACCCAATGTGAGATTTTTTTTTGAGGGGCATATACACCAAAGTATACAAAACATATCACCATTTTAATAGCAACGGCAAGTATACAAAATATATCATCATTCTAATAGTGAAGGCATGTACAACATTACAAATCAGCTGGAAAAGGTTTTCACTAAACATTACATGCTTCTCAAAAACCCTTTATGTATACAACTTTATTATTGCTTCAGCAACCACCTGTATATAAAGACCACCTGTGCATAAAGACCATCTTTCTTCACTCCCTTGGAAGCAAATGAAAGTAAGTAAACCTGTCTACAGAGTCCTGCTGTTAAAAAGTAATTGTTGCTTGGGTGGTCTTTATGGACAGATTTGACTGTAGTAACTTCATCAATTCCAGAAACTACGTTACAATTTTTTTATAAACAGAAGAATGAAAAGATATCCCATAACCTTGCATGTCTCATTTGCCAGAGCCTAGTCAGCGATTCACTAGTTTATGATCAGCTTTAAACACAAACATTATCAGCTCTTTATATGCTGAACAATAATAGGGGTTAAGTACAAGAACTGATACCAGTCGTTCTTAAAGTCTTTTGTAATTTGGTGAAACACTGCCCTGGGCCTCTAACATAAAATATGAAATTAAACTTACATCAAATATCACAATTCCATGGCGAAATGGGTATTTCAGAGATAAGATTAACCTCAAAATTAAAGTTTGCATAATTTTTTAACATTAAAGGTGCCTCATCACATTAAATTTGTGTCAAATACATGATTCTCAAAAGAATGCTCTGCAATGGCCGGGCATCAGGGGGCAGGGTGCTACAAGAATTTGTTTTCACCAGTTGCCCAGTCAGGCAACCAAGTTTTCAAATCACTTGCCCGAACAAAATTTCCTTTGCCCCAAATTGATGGCCTATGGCTATGCCAATTTGTACACGTAGATGAAAACTAGAAAAAGCTGCTACTTGCCCTTATGGGCAAGTGACAATTTTATTTACTTGCCCGACAGCTTCATTTTGTTTGTAACGCCCGGAGGGGGTAAAATATCATTTTCTTAAATAAATTGGCAACATAACAAATATTAATTATTTCACAAGTTCATGTTGTATAGAGAATGCATCATAATTGACAAAAGCTTTTCCAATAAGCTACATCATAACAGCATTTCATGAAAAGAAATCGAGCTTAAACAAAGTATATTTCATTGCCAATTGAAGGAATTTAAAAAAATTAATAGCTCGGAAAACAGTGTGTGAGACACAAGATGGCATCAGAGTAAACAATGGACACCTTACAGTAGAATGTACTCTCTTTCTGCTATGGTTCATTTGAACAGTTTCTGGACTTAAGATAATAGTTGCAGTCAATCTCGCACACGTCAAATCGGTTGGAACTCACAAAATAGCTTTGACTGAGAGAAAATTTGACTTCTGAGGAGTAAAAACAATAGAATATATAGAGACGATAACTTAAAAAAACCTTTTGACTTGAGCGAATATTTAATTCATGCCAGTTTGATTGTATTCCAAACAAGCCACTTTTCGTAAACATTGTCACTTCTACTCCAGCATCAAACTGTGATGTTTGTCTAGTCAGATGCAACATGAAGAATCCAGATTAGAATCCAGATTTATCTTGATCCCATTTGTATAAAAGACAAAAATATCCTGTTTTAGTTTAACATTATGTACATGCATTGAGGACACAAAGTGAAAACTTACAACTTTCCATCAGAAGGTTATGGGTTCAAATCCCAATCATGGCGCTTATTTCCTTCAGCAAGACATTTATCCACATTGTGCTGCACCTAACCCAGGTGATGTGAATGAGTACCTAGCAGGAATATCTATTCAGTGAAATAATTGATAGCTGATGGTGAATGGCCAAATCCAGGGTAGCGGTAATACAAAAAGTGCCTTGAGCACTCTACAGCGTGGAAATACAATTATAGTCAAACCTGTCATAGCAGCCACTTGGCTATAGTCGCCACCTGCCAATAGTAGCCACGTTATGAAAATATGTATTATAGAACCTGTCTATAAAAGTCACCTGTCAACAGTGGCAACTTTTTTGTTTCTCTTGTGTGGCCACTGTAGACAGGTCTGACTGTACATGTAGCATCAATTTCAAACGCTCCAAACGAAAACCTGTTTGTCACTGAATCTTTCATTCATTGCCCTATGGCATCCTATGTGGCTCCTACAAACAAAGCTTGAATGTTCTAAACTCCCAACATTAGTCCATCTCACTAAAAGTAAGCCAAAGTGTCCTTTTTGTTGGATAACATCTCCATGTTACCTGACTGACTTGAGCTCAACATCAAATACGAGGGTGCTGTTTGGAGGGATAGGTCCTGTTCGCTGCGATCCATACCTGTCAGATTCAAATCAAATCAAATTAAAATCAATATCAAATCTGGGGCCTGTAACATATAAAGATGCAATTAAACTTACAATAGATATGTACCATACAGGCCCCTAGTTGGGCAAATATCGATTTATAACATAAATCATATCTACTGTTAGTATCTTCTTTAGAAAAGTGGTTTTCGATATTAATCATTGCAGTAGATTTTGTCATCCTCATCCCAAGATAAAAAGAATAGCAGGCTATAGGGATAAGTAACTAAATCTAATTCTTCAGACGTGAAGCTGGAAATAACATGGCAATTAGTTTAGTTTTATTAAGTTTCTTCATTCTAATAAATTTAGGTGATAAGACCCAAATTAATATGGACCAAAGGAAACTTATAATTCTGCTTTCTATATCAAGCTGATATCATTTTGTCTGACATTTAATGGTCTACCTAATAATGTATGAAACATCACTGACAAAAGCTCAAGATTTGTTATATACTGAGCTTTATAGAAAGCTAAGCATTCAACTCACCCTTGTGATGGGGGAACAATTAATCTGCGCTTGCCTCCAACTTTCATTCCTGAAAATAAAATAAGCAATACAATTAAGACAATGTTTGTAGTTAAACGGGGATCTGAAATAAAATATTCATGAAAATGACTTTAGATAAGGTTTTAACAGATGAAATATAATCAAATGTGGATGTATCAAATAGTAAGCAATAACTGTCATTACAAGATCATAAACTAATATAATTACATGTTTCTAAAATACAATCTTTGCTTAATTCATCTACTTATAAAGTTTGAAGCTAGGAAATTTTGGGAACATCTTGAACATCTAGTTAGAATGGAAAGTGTACGATATTACATTCATGCATAATTACAAGCAAGACAAGGAATCACAAAAATGAAAAATTTACCACTTTAGAAATGATTACTGTAGGTAGTTTTTCTTTTGATAAAAAAATCAAACATTTTTGTCTATAAAACGGAGTGAGAAAAAGATAAAGTAGACAGGTGGCCAGTATACATAAGTTATTACTAAACTAGGTTTCAGTGTCAAGGCAATATAAGGCCAAAAAAACTGGCCCGACCTAAATTATTTTTTTACCCCTGCTTTTCACTAAAATTGAGAACTCACATTGAAATTATAAATAAACATGTTAAATATGATCTGAAAGGTTTTTCAGATGCTCTATGTCTTTTAATCCCCTTATCTTCCTCATAAATTGTTTTTTTCAACTGACCAACGCTTTAAAAAAAAGAGGCATTGGAGAGCATCGAAACAAAACCAAATTTAAAAATTTTTAAACAATCTTTTAGATATTCTGGCCCTAAAACATGGAATTCTCTACCACCAAACGTACAAAATGCATTCAAGCTTTCCTCGTTCAAAAGATTATACAAGGCTAAATATTTTTAGATCTCTACACCTTGTTCTAGATGGCTATTTTTAATCGCTTCTTAGAATATTGACGGTCTTTCTATTGCATTATCTATCCTTTAGCCGAAGCTGAGTTTTCTTGTAATTATCTATCCATTATTTTTTTAAACATATTTAATTTTTTACCTCATTTTACTCTGATATTTATTTTTTCAAATTCTTTTTAACTCGATTTTGTTGTTGTTAAAACTTCTAATCTAATTATGTTTCTATTGTCGTTTTATCAAATCTGTTGCAATTCATTTTAAACTATATTATTTGCTTTCGTATGTTTACTAGTTTTTGTCTTGTGACAAATTTCTTTAATTTTCCTTTGTATATTTATATTTTTCTATTACTTGTACGTTTGTCTGTTATATCTATATTTTAATGTCAGGACCATGATGAAAAAAACAGCTGTGCTGATCATGTATATAACAAGTTTTTTGCCTACTGAAATTATCTACACAAAATTTTTACCTATTATGCCAGCATCCCAGCCTTTGATGACCTCTCCTCTGCCAAGCATAAACATGAAAGGTTTCCCTGACAGGGTCGAATCAAACTCCTTCTGATTATTCGCTAGTACTCCACGATAGTACATGAACACCTGTTATCAAAATGAAATTAAATTAAATGAGGTCATCATAAAGCAAAGAGTTACAGTTAATAGACAGAAGAGATTAATCAACAAACAATAAAGTTTTCACAGACAGGGTCAAATCAAACTCCTTCTGATTGTTCGCAAGTACACCATGTTAGTAAATGAACACTTGTATCAAAATGAAAAGAGCTCATCGATAGACAAAGCATTGCAGTTAATAGACAGAGGAAATTAAACAACAAACAAAGAATTTCCCAAAAATGTTGAATCAAACTCCCAATTGTTTACTACTATGCCACGGTAGTACATGAACACATGAACAATATTTTTCTTGGCCGAATCAGCAATTATGAAAAATTACTGCGACAGGGTGGAATCAAATTCCTTCTGATTATTTGCTAGTTCACCATGGTACATGAACACCTGTATCATATGGAAAGAGACAGCATTTTATAGTCAGACAGGTGGGGTTTATCAGCAACCATGAACGTACCAGCTGACCTTTGACAAAGAGTAACATAAAAGACATTACACTTGGGCTTAATTATTTTGAACAGCGAAAACTAAATAATAGATGTTTGGTTTAGGAGTGATTTCTAATGTCCCCATATGATTCGCATGAATCTCAAGAATCAGATTTTAGGGATGTACACATTTTGAGAATTTTGAAGTCTTATAGAGGTAAAATGCAAATAAACAAATAACTAAATAAATTTTTAAAAAACTTCTTGTTCATGATCATTTGGGTTGACTATTCTCAATTACAGACAAGTGTATGTGAAAGAAAAAAAAGGAAAGTGAGTTTCAAGTGGAGAGCTGTGACTTTTAATTTGATTACCATGTTGTGAATTAACATATTTTGTAAGAAAAACTCTCGATAATAGAGATCATTTTTATTCAAACAAACTATGAAATGCTCTAATTTGCGATTTAAAAACTGCACTATGGTAACATTTTTAGTGCAACTCACAAAATAGTTGAATATCTGAAGGTCATCTCTCCCAAAACTAATCTATCATTTAACTCACTGTAGGAATTGTTGGAATTCATGTCCAAGAGCAAAAGAAAAAAAACCAAAGAGAATGAAAAATGAGTGAAGCAAACAAACAAATTTACCTTTTTGCCTGGTTTTGCCAGTTTTCCCTCTCCAACCTTGAGATCTTCAATAGTTGTTCCTGATGGTAACTTGATCTTCTTGGGCGTTTTCTGGATTGATAAACAGAGAAAGAGCGATGGGTATTTATCTAAAGGCATAATTCAACAATGCAAAATAATTGAGAAACTGGTTTAAATGTATACAACCCTCTTGATATCTTTGACACTAAGGGGATGTTGTTCAAAATCAGCCTCAAATCAACTGCAACTTTGCAAATTGAAACACGCAATTTCATTCGCTCACGGTAAGAGCATTGAACAAGATACACATGAAACAATCATGATTTTGATTGGCACGTTCTGATCAATTGCAAGTTTTGAACAACACCACCTATAAATATCAGAAAGTATGTCAGAAAATTCTACAGTAAAATTAGATCAATGCTCAGAAATGCTTTAAGCAGAACGCCTCTGCTGTGCTCGCGAAGTCTCCAAAAGAGGTTTATCAGCGCATGGTGCATTGAGGGAGAAACTTAAATAACCGGCCAGTCGCTAATAAATCATTAGTCATGCTTGGGGATACTAAGATCTATAGATGTTTACGAATACAAAACATCAACATGCCATAATACATCCAAGCTGTCTCAAAAGAAACTTTAATTCTCCACTGGTATAGTCTGTTCGAGATGACCCTCATTTACAAGAATAAATGTTTTGGATCCACGGTGACACACCTGCCAGTTTGTATGCACATCGAACTTGTTTTCTATCGAAATCAGTTGTTTTGTCAAAGGTTTCCACGATGACAGGTGTAAGCTCATATATATATTTTTATGTTCCAAATAATTTTTATTTCTATTAAGCGAAGAGAGCAAAACTCACTATAGGTTCTGCCTGCATCCTCCCCCATAGAATATAGCCAGTAACGGCTGCATGCCAAGCCCATTCTATAATGTTATATAATCTCCATGTTCCATCCCATGCTGCCATTGAAAGCGTTATGCCCCCTATCCAGCATGCTCATAATTCCGGCTTGAAACAAAGGATATTGGTTCTTCCCCATGCCGGCATGGGGTATTAGTGGCTGCTATAATCCCCGTTCTCCTCCATGCTCCATACTCCCCTATTGTTTATCAAACAATAGGGGAGCATGTTGCTTAGGGGGAGAACGAGAAGAATAAAAGGGATTATATTGATTACTTCAGGTAGAATGCATCCTGAACTTTTGCTCTCTTCCCTATTAAAGTTTAGTACCCCTTATTCAAACATAAAAGACAGAGAATCACATTTTCAGTTGGCATCCTTGGTCACTAGAGACCACTCAACAAATTTCCTTGTCTTCATCTAAATTTACTTACTGGTGCAGGTGTCTGTTGTTCTGTCTTTGCAGCCTTCTCCTTCTGCTTAACTTGAATATTTTCCTTGTTGTTTGTTTTTAGATTCTTCAAAGGCAGCTCTCCCTCTGCTGCTGCGCTCTCTTCCGCCTGCAAAAAAACAATGAATCAAACCATTGGTGACTATTTTCTGAACTAAAAATGGCGTTTAAGCAGGTGCTGAATTTTGAAGAGTCAAGAAATGATTGCACAAATGAACAGCAATATTTAGTGAAATAAGTGAAAATGTTCTTGCATCTTGATAAAACCTAATGTAATTTTTCACCTGATTTTTTTAATAAATAAATATACTTTATTGTTCATCTCAGAATAATGAATACAAGCATATTTACAAACATATAAACTTAGAATGAACACTGCGGGAGCAGAGTATACAAGGTATGAAATAAAAACAACAACAATAAAACTATAACAAAATGAGTGAAAGTTATTGTACAACATAACTTAATTGTCACATGATGTGACAGAGACACCAGAATGTAAATCTACGGTGGAACGATAATTTTGGAAAAACTTGGAGATGCAAGAGTTAAAACGGAATTGCCAGTCAATATACAAATGTCAGTCAAGAATCTCTGGAATATACAGCTTTTAGTAAGTGCAAAACACTGTGACTATATAGTCATTTTGAATAATTTGTTGGCATGTACAACTATTCTTTTGTAGCAGTAATCATGCAATATTTCTCAGAAAATGTTGATCAAAAAAATCTTTGTCAAGAATTTTGTCATGGAGGCAAATTTAGCAAATACATTCATGAAGAAGCCCTAAAATTGACCAACTGAAAATATCTTGCAATGAGGCAGTTTTTAATAACTTATTACAATGTTTACTACACCATGCGATTTATACATTTCTTCATTAGGATATTTAATCAAAATAAAAACAGTACTACAAACTCAAAATGGCATTCATTATCCTTACCTTGACCTGATTCTTCTTCTTCTTTTTCTTCTTTTGAGAGCTTTCTGGGGTTTCTTGAGACTCTGGAACAACTACGCCCTTTGTGGCCTAACAAAAAGATTATTAACAAAAAGGCATTTACAGCATGCGGCATTCAAATATGTATAGTTACACCAGGAGAGGAAGAGAGAAAGAGAAACCAGCTTTTATCATCACATGCTGAAAATTACTCAAACCCCTTGTAAGGGGCTCATCCCAATTCAATTTGTGACTGTTCCAGAAGAAGCCCAGTGCATGCCCTGACGGCCACTCATGGATTGAATTGCTAAATATCAAGATTAATTCATTTTTAAATGAGAGTGAGCTGTACCAATATGCCCAAGAAAGTTGATCCTGTGAACCAAATATCTCAGTCTTTTGGAATCACTCTTTTTCTCATAATCTCTCTGAATCTATCACTTATACATCTGAATATTGTACATTAATAGTTGTTAAAACTATGTCAAAAATATTATGTGATGTAGATGGAAAACATTATGCAGAGTAAAGTGTCTCAACTTTATCTAGAGAACATGGAATAAACATGGCATTCATAAAATATTTTAAACATGCACTTACTTTCTGTGGACTTTTGGTTGGCGATTTTACTTCTTTGCTTTTTGTTTCCTGAATTTTCTTCTTTGGTGAAGATTTGGGTTTTTCTTCTGAGAAAAAAATAACAAGAAATGAACAAGAAAATACACAATTACATAGAAGTATCTAAATACTGAAAAATTCAAATCCATTACTCAGAAATGTTTGTACCAATTAAAACCACATTGTCATAGAAACTGGTTGTCTTGTTAGTCATATAAATTAGCAATATTTATGGAAAAATACTATTTTAATTCCATCTTTATTGGATTTAAAATGCCCCATGTGGTAAAGTGGTGTGATTCATATTCAATCCTTCAAAGTGTATTCCTGTCAAACCTGCCAAATTTGAGTTCGAGAATGAAACTTCAATATCAAGGAATTCCAAAATATAATAAATGGCACTGCAAAATAAGAGATTTCTCAGCTAGATCTCTCTCACTTCTTTCACCATTTTCTGTTCATTTACTTGTCCTGTAATACCTTCTTTGTTTTATCCCATTGAATTCACCCTCCCAGCTGATTATCTCTCAATTGTTCAAGATTACAGTTCTTTTTTATCTCTCCTTGCTCTGTGATTAGCTGTCCCTCACCCTCTTTTTTCTCTCCCCACACTTTCATTTCTCTCATTTCCCGTATACCGTCTCCCTTCATTTCCCTATGCTTGTGTGTTCCAGTCGTTTCCTTGCCAGCTTGCACATGATTAATATTCTGTCAGGGTCGGAAGCTCAAGCTCTTCTTTACTCCATTTCACTCTACTAGCACTTTTTTTGTTGGATAAGCAGTATCAGCAGTTCACTCCTCTATATATAAAAAACAAAATTATCTCATTCTACTATATCAAAATTGAGCCCAAAAAGTGCAATAGTAAATTTACCTTCTTCCTCTCCTTCATCATCCTCCTCTTCATCTTCTTCATCTTCCTCATCTTCGTCATCATCCTCATCATCGTCATCATCACCATCATCCCCTTCTAGGACGTCAGCCGGGATGAAGTCTCCATCCTCCTCATCTTCTTCCTCATCATCGTCATCGTCAGCTCCATCATC
>BQKZ01003735.1:0-14407 GCA_036244855.1 Temnopleurus reevesii
TTGCACCAATCAATAGCTTCCATCGTACATGATCTCATGGTATCCGTTCTTCCGTGGTAGAATTGGCGAGTCGTTGCTGTTTCATAAGCTGCTCCAGGCCTGCAAAAAGAAAAAAGTGATGTAAATTGATTGAGATTATTAATTTGTCTTGCAGTATACTATTGTCAAGTAAAACATTTGTGATTTTAGTCTAGTAAAAGTACTAGCTTTTCCTAGGGTGTATTGAACTCACTAACACGAATTATGTCCTATTTTATACTTCCTAAAGGCGGCACAACTCAAATAATATCCAGCAGCCAATAGCATGAAATTGGTTGTACAGTTGTGTGCTTTCCTCATGACATAAATGTTTGTGTCTATGTCAAGAAGGTGGCACACGAAGTTAAAACATCTAAGCAAAAAGAGAGTAGCTAGGATCGTTTTGTGCAACTGACCTTACAGGTATAAGTAAAAAGTTTACAGGGTGACGCAAGATATTTTCACCAACTGCAAATCAATTGCATACTTTCCATTCACTGTTGTCATATGAACTTCAAAAATGCATTTACATGCAACTTGGAATTAACACAGATTTAACACAGAGGGATTTAAAATTGCTAGATAAAATGAAATTTGCAATTGAAATATTCAACTCCTTATAAATCAACTGCAAATTTCTTGCAGAAGGAAATAAAACAGTGTAAATGACCAATTTTGATACTCACTTTCCAGTTTCTGTATAATAGGCAAGCTGAAAGGCCAGTTGTATCGTTGCGTCTGGATGCATCTTGTATTTCTTGAGAAAGTCCTTGCCGTATGGATAGTAAGAGCTACATACAACTTCATACGTGGCTGCCTGCAGTGGAAAAAATAGCATGGATGTAGCAAATCTCAAGATTTCGTAATTAAATGTCCCAAAATGTGATTGTAATGCTAATTGAAAATAAAAATACACATGTGCATGTTACGACATAACCTCTAAATATAAACTGAATCTTATATCGCCCAAATGTTAAGGGAACTACACTGGCTGCCAAACAGGCAACGACTTCAAAACTATGAAAGATGAAGTCCCCACTTGCCACTTGGAACTATTGAAATTAAAATCCCTCCCTGATGACTATTAGCTCCGAAGTTCACTTGACAAACATATACTCCAGATAACAGTAAACAATTTGATTAGTGCACTTGACAGTGCTGGAATTCACGATATTTATTGAACAGATTTATCCTCTGAATTTCTCTAATCATGTCCTGAATTTTAAAAGTTTCAATAGACTCTAGTATCCAAGAGCATGTAAAACAACATAAATCTCCTCACCAGTTTGTGATACGTCTCAGTAGCGTGCGGTATATCATCATGTAGTCTCTTGTCTACTCTCATTTCTATTGGCATAGGAATATCTAATCTTGGATTATGAACAAGTAAAACAACAAATTTGCTTACCAGTTTGTGATATGTCTCAGTAGCATGCTGTATATCCTCTTGTACTCTCTTGTCTGTCGTAAAAATCATTTCTACTGGCATAGGAATGTCCGGTCTCACTGTCGGCTCACCCTTGAATTAACAAAGTGAAAAAAATAACAGAAGTTTAATTAATAAAATGAAAAGTTTTTTTTTTCAATTCAATTAAAAATAACATTTATTTTTTCCTTCAACAAAAAAAAAGAAAAAAAAAGAATAAAAATGAATAAACAAACTCTCTGATGCAATTATGTTATCAACATTCTTTACACCTTTGAGCCATGATCCATACCTACAATGTAAATGCTTCTGCCTCTCATATTCTAGCTCTTTATAGCACATTTTAAGAGCTTGACCATTCTCTAAGAGTCTGTCAGTGAGTTAAAGCAGACAAAAATGTAGTTCAAAATGGCATGTCATTTTGATAATGTCTATTACAAATTGCCCTTATATCAATCAATTTTATTTTAAAAACTTTTTAAAGCTACCGTGAGTGCCTTACATTAAGCACTGTACTTGATCTCCTGGTTTTTGTTTCAGTGCTTTGTAACCTCTGGAAAAGGCACTCTATAAATTCAAATTTTATTATTTATCTAATCATTTTTAGGAAATGAACAAAAATGTTAAAACAGACAACCACTCACTGGCATAGCACCTCCATCCTTTGGCATCTGCTGGTGAATGTACATGGACAACACAACAACCACCATAATGATTTAATGGGCAGTTCCAAATATGAAAAATCCTGAAATATTTTTGAAGGTGCCTTTAATTGTGGAAAAATGCAAACGAAACCACAGAAGTGATAATGAAATGAACAAAAAACCTATGAAAACGGACAATTACTCACTGGCATAGCACCTCCATCCTTCAGCATCTGCTGGTGAATGTACATGGACAACACCACGACCGCCATACCATCATAAGGAGCATGCTGTGTGATGAGAAAAGAGATTTTAATGTTAGCATTACGGAGTAGCAGTTCTGACTCTCGCCTTTCAGCTAGAGGGTTGGCGGTTGAAATCCCATCCAGGACGTTAATATCCTTTCGGCAAGAAATGTATCCATAATAAGCCGCACCCAAACCAGGTGAGGTAAATGGGTATCGGTAGGATGGAGTGATAGCTGGGTAATAATGCACATAGCGCTTAGAAACACTTTGCATTAAGTGCTACATAAATATTTGTGTATTATTATAGTGCTTAATTGCAAAGTGTTTCTACATGTAAGCACTCTGATCATTATAACCTGGCTATAGCATGGATAACATTTGGCACTCACTGCATTCAAGGAATTTCTTCCTGCTGGTACTCATTCATCTGACGTGGGTTGAGTGCAGCACAGTGTGGATGAAATTCTTGCAGAAGGAAATTAATGTCATGGGTTGGATTTGAACCTACTACCTTCGAGGTGAAAGGGGAGCCACCTCGACTCCTCCACACAAAATTTTATCATTGTGTATTATTATAAAGTTTACCACCAACAGTGATAAGTCACCCCCCCCCCACACCACACAAAAAAAATCATCTACATTTCTAATATTTGTAAAAAATTTCTTGCCATGGTGGAATGTATTACTTTTTGGTTGACATTAAGCGATGGCATGAAATCTTCTGAGAATGTGACAAGTTTGGATATCACTATTTACTATTCATATGCAAAAAAAATATTAAACTTTTTATTTTTTCACAGTTTCAAAACTTTGTGTGTATATCGTGGTTGGCGAAAAGAGGTTCTATTGAATTATAAGGATAACAAATATTTTTAAATCAGGATAATGTATACACACCCAGAATGAAAGCGTGAGGTATCTATGAAAACAATCAGAAATGGACTACAATTGAATTGTGGCATATGTATGAAGATGATTTCAATCAAGCATGTATGACTTAGAATCAATATTTGCTTCTCTTCATAGAAGTATGATACTCTCATCTTTTTAATATAAAATGTCTCGCAAAACTCACCTTTTATTTTTCATGCAAACAGAAGGTAAGAATCTTACTCTCATCAGAAAACATTCTTGAAAGTAGAATATTGGTATTTAGAAAGGACGTATCTTATGTTCTGATGAGAAAATCTTATTTTGCTGTGATTTTTTTTTTTTTTTTTTTACTAAATCCTTTTAAGAAGGGATTATAATAAATTCTCACTGTGTAGCTGGCAGGCATGGAAGTATTTCATTGAATGATAATTGTCTCATGCAGGGGCAAGGTGGGGGTGAATGTAAGCTTCAATCAAATACAAATTAACATCAAATTAACATGAGTATTCACAGTGAGCAGAATGGACAAAGGAATTGGACATTCAAGCCTTCACAATAGCTTCATGGAAACAAAAAGAAAGTAGCTCCCAAAACTTATTCACAGAGCAGATGTTACACCTGTTCAAAATTTCACTGCAGAATAAGGGGGAATTAAATTTCTTTTGATAAAGTTTGAATGGAGGTTGTTTACTTTGTCCCTAACCTTTGTCCCTTCTGCTCATAGTTATTGGTTTTCATACGTTTCTAAGAAAATATACATGCAACAACAATTTTGATCGAAAGATGTCAATCAAAATAAATTACAACACCCACACAATTTAAGTTCCAAAATTTCTGATTGAAGTAAAATGCATGTATATGTAACATGCATATGTAACAGAACTTGAAATAATGTTCCATGCATTCTCCCTAGATGGCTTGGAAACAGATTAGTCATTATACTTTTACTTCACACAATTATATCACACCCAGTATCTAAAAACAAATAATCAGAAAACCCTATAAATTCATGCTAAAAAACAAAACAAAACTCGATTACTTTACAATTGAGAATGAAATGAAATACATGCACATGATGTACATGTACCAGTGCTTGAAATAATGTTTCGTGCATTCTTGTTGGATGACAAGCAATCAATTTAGTTAATTTACTTTTACTTCACACAATCATAACACACAATGTATCTAAAAACAAAGAATCAGAAAGACCTGGAGCGTGCAAATTTGTGTAATAAACAAAACACGACTGGTGTCAAACAGCAAATTGTTAGATCTTTAAAGGGTATCTGACGTAAAAAAAACACAACATAATTTGTATATCACTTAATTACATAAATCTAATCCAAGATAACTTTGTCTGACATGATATGGGGACCTTCACCCAGACATTAATATGCGCTCAGTGGATGAAGAAAAATACAATGATCAATTGGTGAAAATTTGAGCGAAATCGAACAGTCCATTCAAAAGTTATGAATTTTCAAAATTTTGCTATACACCCCTCATGGGCTCCTCAAATTGGCAACGTACAGGCACAAATGACTGCCAACATGGAGAACTCTCCATTCACTTTGTACACAGAATTTCACATTTTCTTCTTTTTCTAGAAAAGTAGACAAAATTGTACTTTTCTCTTCTAGTATGATGTAGACATTTTGATTCTGCCTGCATTTCGGAATGAATTTTGTTGATTAATTTATTGTCTACTTTTTTAGAAAAAGAAGAAAATGTGAAATTAAATCAAAACTTTGAAAATTCATAACTTTGGAATGGATTGATGGATTGATGGATTTTGCTCAAATTTTCACAGTTTGATCATAATTGTATTTTTCTTCATCCACCGATTGTGCCTCAATGCCTGGGTGAAGTTCCCCTTTAAGCAGTACACAATAGACGCCCTGAACCTATATCCAAATTAGGCTCCATTCATAGCTTTTTTATCTTTTTTTTCATTAGAAATGTTCGATCCTATAAATTTGATATTCTAAAAATTAAACACCTTTTAATGTCACAGAGTATTTGGGGAGTTGGTTTTGAGTATACTACAAACTAACAAATGATGATTATTTTTTGGCCTCAGATACTTGTACCCTTCACTGTCATTTATGAGAAAAAGGGCTACAGAGAGGGAGGGTGCGCACAAAATCAAGTAAGGTCGCGGGCTGGGGTGAGAACGATTACTACAATAATGAGGTGAATATGGAGGGCATTTCATAAAGCTTGCCTTCAATGACAAATGATCAGCACTGACTAGTCTAATGAAATTCTTGATTTTGATTTGGATGAAAAGCACTATCGCTGACAGTTGCTATGGAAACTTTCGGAAAATGACAGACACGCCCTCCTGGTCACTCTCGTGATTCAGGACGATTCCAGTTGTCCAACAGAAAGCAAGAATGATGACTGTCATGCACAATGAGATTGAAAAGACAGGTACAGGTACAACACAAATCTTACACCAAATACTTACATCGATATTGTTACAAGCACACCCATTGGCTGTAATGATCGTGCTGTAACCTTTGTCGAACCAACGATTATGCGGCGATGGACCGGCTACCCCATGAGCGCATGTCTATATAAACGGGTAAATAGGGGGGGAAATATGCGTTGAGGGTTAATACGGTAATTTTCTTCTCACTTACGTCAATGCTAGAGCATATGCATCCGTTTGCGGTGACGACAGTGCTGTAGCCTTTGTCAAACCAGCGGTTATGTGGGGAGGGGCCTGCGATACCGTGTGCACACGTCTAGAAGAGATTTTAAAGGGAAGAAAATGATTGTTCATTAATTAGCTTACCGGTATTTTTCTTCTATGTACATCATTATTTACACTTGAGCATATGCATCCGTTTGCGGTGACGACAGTGCTGTATCCTTTGTCGAACCGTCGATTGTGGGGCGACGGCCCCGCTATACAATGTGCACATGTCTACAAGAAAAGGGAAGAGAATTTCTGTACATCAATTAGTTTGTTTTTGTTCTACTTTCATCAATATTTAAGCATCCGCACCCATTCGTCGAGCCATCGATGGTGGGGCGACGGTCCTGCGATACCATGTGCACACGTCTAGAAGAGATTGTTAAGGGAAGAAAAAGATTGTTCATTAATTAGCTTATTTTTCATTCTACTTACATCATTATTTACGCATCCGCACCCGTTTGAAGTGATGATAGCACTGAATCCTTTGTCGAACCAGTGATTATGTGGGAAGGGGCCTGCGATACCGTGTGCACATATCTAAACAAGAGTGTAGGGGCGTAAAAATGATTGTTAGTTTTAATAGTTTTGCTACTTTTTTATTTGCTAATGTAAGGGTTTGCACAGACACTTCTATTTGTTGTGACCATAAGGCTTGACCTTTATCAAACCAACAATTATATTCTGTAAAAGGGGTTTCTTTCGCGTCCTGAAACATTCACGGTTTCCATCGTTGCCTACTTTTTCATGCATGTTTAAATTTGCAGTCAGAAAAATGTGTGAATTCACAATCGGCAAAAACTAGATTTTTTTCACATGAAAATCAAGTTATAATTTAATCATTTTTTGTACTTATTACTTGTGAAATTAAAAGTGTTTGTACACATAAATATGAATGATTTTTTTAAACACACTCCTAATTTACAGAACAATGACCGCACAGGAGCTGACGATAACGCTATACTTTGTGTGTGTGTGTGTTGGCCATTAATACATGCAATGCGCAAAATCATTGTGGGTGCGTGATAGTGTTGTAAAAAGCGACAAGTTTCAGACATTTCCTGATGTGGTTAATTTTGCGTGTTTTTCAAAAAATTCGCGGTTCAACATCACAACGCGAAAAGTGCAAAATAAAACCACCGTGAAAGAAAACACTTTTACAGAAAATGGTTCCCATAGAAATCTGAAGACAGGCAGCACTCCATGACTGAATTGCTGTTTTCCATGACTTCCAGTCTGGAACAGTTTCTCAATCACACAGGTTATGATGGGCTCAACTTCCCCTCACAACCATCCATTACACACCTTATCTTACTCAAGGCCCGTATGATGGAAATCTAAAAAGACACACACCCTATTTCAGAGAAAATATAAAACAATATAAACTTTCATTTAATTACATAATCTGGTATCACTTGAAGGGGAATATTCTGGAGAGTTTTGAAGTGTAAAGATTGAGCGGAAGAAAAGCACAAAAATTATCTACTGCAATAAACTGCAATAAACTTTGGAACACATTAAAGGGGAACTACAGTCAGGACATTAAATTGCTATCATTAAATGAAGAAAAATAAGATGAACAAACTGTGAAAATTTGAGCAAAATCGGATAATCCATTCAAAAGTTATGAATTTTCAATGTTTTGATTTACACTCTTCATGGGCTCCTTAAATTGGCAAACGTACAGGAACAAAATGGCTGCCAACATGGAGAACTCTCCATTCGCATTGTACACAAAATTTCACATTTTCCTCTCTTTCCAGAAAAGTAGACAGAGTTTTGTTTTTTCGGTTAGATACATTATAGTCAATTCTGCAAGCATTCCAGAAAGAACGGCGGTGATTCCTCATTTGAAATATTGATCCACTTTCAAATTTATATACAAAGTGAATGAGGAGTTCTCCATGTATGACATCACAGATTATGCTAACTGGCTATGTGTTGCCAATTCAAGGATGCCCAGCACAGGTGGAAATGATAACTTTGAAAATTCATAACTTTTGAACGGATTATCCGATTTTGCTCAAATTTTCACAGTTTGTTCATCTGATTTTTCTCCATTTACTGACTATACATTGTCTGGGTGAAATTCCCCTTTAAGTGACAGGCACTGCTTGTTTGCCAGCAAGTGACGGATGATTATCAACTTTTATTGCTGTATCTTTTTACTTTCTAATGTCATGTAAATTCTAAAGATCAATATGAAATAGAATAAATCAGTGGAGTTTGTAACGATGGTATGCCCGATTCTTGGCTGCACAAGCAAGAAATCATCGTCGCAAAAACTTCCTTAGTCCCATGCATAGACAAGTCACAGAGTTTGCCTAGCGCGCATTTGCCAATAAACACAGCACGCATTTTGGACGCGTGTCTTTATATTACACAGGCCTTTATATGAGCGAACTCCACATCTATTATCATCAGCACATAGACCGTTTCACCATCAGGATATCATTCTTGTTTCACCAACACCCAACATTCATCATGACTTTTCAAGAAATTCCAAAATTCCCCGACTCTTCCCCGACTTTCTGAGACCACAATTTTATCCAGGATTTTTTTCAGTATACTCCATGACGATGGAACCATGTATCTACAGTGTATCAAAGGGCAAATTCAACCATGTGCATACCATATGTGAACAAATACAGTGAAAACTTTTTTATGTATCAAAGTGGAAACATTTCAAACTGGGAACTAATGGCAAACCAATGATTGAGCTAAATATTTCAATCAAGGTGGATTCTCAGATTAAAAAAATATCCATCTACATAAAAGTTGAATTTAGTATATTAATATCAAAGGGACATGTCTTTCAACAAGTGAAAATGTAAATAAAAGAAAATGAACCCAGATTTTTGCCATTATAATATTTGCCTTCAATTGGATACAACCTTGTGATTCCTGGGTTGTGTTTCATAAAGCTGTGAGTAGATCTACGCACGACTGTACGATCATCTGACACTCAATGATAACTCATGGGGCTGGATCGCACCAAAGAAAATCAGTCATTGTGAACAGAAAGAATAATGAGATGAGCTGATTAGGGTATTTGACTGTGGACAAGATGGAAAAACAGCACACTTGATAGAGTAAAAAGTAATTACCTCAGCGTTTGTCATCGGATGTCCATCGTCTAATATGCAGCCTACGATGCTGGACTTTATCGTTTCTATGTGGGCTCTGTTGGCAGGATCTAAAGACACAAGATGCTCGAAGGCCTGTAGATCAAAGAAAAATAAAATCTCATCAATGATGATGATGGCTATGATACCTATGGTGGTTATGATGATGATGATGATGATGATAATGATGACTATGGTGGTAGCAATAATGATGATGATGTTGGTGTTGGTGTTGGTGATGATGATGATGATGATGATGATAATGATGATGATGATGATGATGATGATGATAATGATGATAATGATGAAGATGATGTTGGTGAAGCTCATGATGGAAATGATAGTGGTGTTGGTGGTGATGATGATCGTGATGGTGGTGGTAGTGGCGTTGATGACGAAAGTGATGATGATGACGATGATGATAGTGGTGTTGGTGGTGATGATGATGATAATGACAATGATATACAGCCAATGATGCTGGACTTGATTGTTTCTATGTGGGCTTTGTTGGCAGGATCCAAAGACACTATATGCTCAAAAGCCTGGGGATAAAAGAAAAATAAGCTCCTGTTAATGATGATAATGATGATAATGATGATGATTATGATGACAAATGTGTTGATGATGATGATGATAATGATATAAAAATGCTTCTTATGCTGCTGTTGCTGATGGGGATATTTAAATCAGATTTTTAATCTAATGTCCTTCCTTTCGTGTCCTTGATCTACACGTGTCCAAAGTAAGTTCCGTTAAACATTGGGCTGAAACTTGCTGCAACTTACTGCATGTATAATCAAGAATTTGGCAAAAAAGATGTCTATCAAAAGCTCACATTTTGTTTCATTTACCATTTTGGCACAAGTTTTTCTTCTAACATATCAAAAACTCATGTGTTCTAGCATTTGTCATTTGGTTTGTAATAACTGGAATATCCTAGAAACAAACCTTTGCATATGTGGGTCTATCGTCTGCAGTGAGTGCTCCGATACATTGTCCTCTGGTTCTGCTTAGCTCCTTGATATGTGTCATCTGCCTGCAAGATATAAACAGTGATATGCTCAATTGCAGTTACACCGATAGTTCTGAACAGAGCATGTGAGGGTCTGAGCCCCCAAAGTACGGTTGTACCTCCTGTATGTGCACATATTGCGATCAGCACTAATTGAGATACAGGATTTGGCCTTGGCCTTCCTTAGCTCTTCAAACAGTTTACAAAACACAAATTTGAAAGGATGACATTTGCCACCAACTCATCTGGTGACCGTATGTAAAGCACAAAAAGGGATTTTTCGGATGCCCCCATCGACCAACTCGCTAAAATGGCCTGTTCTGAACTTTTCAGGCGCTCTTTGACTGACTTTTTAACCCCTCTTAAGCCATATTTTCCTCATTAATTGTTTTAATACATGAATTTACTGTTGTTTATATCAGGGAGTATGATATCTTTCTGGTGTGGAAGTGAGTTCGCAAAGTGTAAACAACACAATTTCACTTCCTCTTCTTCTTCTTCTTCTTCCTGTAGTGTGGATAAGACCTCCAAGAAGTATTGTCGCACATCAGATGGTTGTATTTCTTACTATCAAAACATGCTTTGAACTAAGAAACCGCTTTAGTAGAAAGGTATCTCAGCGTAGCATTTGAAAGTACCATAAAACATGTATTGTATTTGAAAGAAAAAATTAAAGAAAAAATGTTTCCAATCAGCTGACACTTTTTTCTCCTTAAATGGCACTGGAGGGCATTTAAACAATTCTTTTGGGGGCCTAATTGTTCACCATACCTGTGTATCTCAGAAGCGGTTAGCAGATCTCCGTGCCTATCAAAGACGGTCATCTTAAAGATATGACCGTTACAGATCACATGGACGTGAGTAGGACATGGGCCTTCTCGCTCTGTTAAGAGAACAATTGGAAATTGAAAGGGTAAAGTTCTCATTATACATATTAAAAGGTTTACTCCATAATAGTCATGTTTAAGATATTGATGAGAAATGAGCTGAAGTAATAAGAAATAATAATAATAATAATACACTACATTTATATAGCGCTTATTAAATACGAAGTATTTCTCTAAGCGCTCTGTGCATTATTACCCGGCTATAGCATGGCCACCATTCGGCGCTCACTGCATTCAAGGAATTTCTTCCTACCGGTACCCATTCACCTCACCTGGGTTAAGTGCAGCACAATGCGGATAAATTTCTTGCTGAAGGAAATTGGCGCCATGGATGGGACTCGAACCTACAACCACTACAGTACACCACGACGCCTCCGCCTAAAATTCATTGGGTGATATTTCTTGTATGTAATCCAGACACTGCCAGCTCCCTAACTATGACTGCCACGACCATAATCTTGATCATCATCATCCTTGTTGTCTTCATATCAATCATCATCTGCACCATAATCACCCATGCCATCATCATCATCATCATCATCATCATCATCATCATCATCATCATCGTCGTCATCTTCATCAATACCACCACTACCATCATCACCATCAGTCATTTATATCATCACCATCATCATCTCTGTCATTGTCATTATCACTATGATGATCATCACCACCACCACCACCATCATCATCATCATCATCGTCATCATCATCATCATCATCATCACCACCACCACCACCATCATCATCATCATCATCATCATTATCATCATCATCATCATCATCATCACCACCATCATCATCATCATCATCATCATCATCATCANGGCCTTGGCCTTCCTTAGCTCTTCAAACAGTTTACAAAACACAAATTTGAAAGGATGACATTTGCCACCAACTCATCTGGTGACCGTATGTAAAGCACAAAAAGGGATTTTTCGGATGCCCCCATCGACCAACCCGCTAAAATGGCCTGTCCTGAACTTTCAGGCGCTATTTGACTGTTAATCCCATTTTAAACCTTATTCTCCTCATTATCTAAATATGAGGCTTTACTGTTAGTCATATCAGAGAGTATATCTTTCTCGTACGAAAGTGATTTTGTGAAGTGTAAACAACACAATTTCACTTCCTCTTCTTCTTTCTCTTCTTCCTGTAGTGTGCATAAGACCTCAAGTATTGTTGCACATCAAATTGTTGTATTTCTTACTATCAAAACATGCTTTGAACTAAGAAACCGCTTGAATAACTATTTACAAGATTTAAGTCTTCTTGGTGCAGTAGAAGGGTATCTCAGCGTAGCATTTGAAAGTACCATTAAAATATGTATTGTATTTGAAAAAAGAAATTAAAGAAATTTTTAAATAACTTTTTAAATAACTAGATACCTTTCTACTGCACCAAGAAGACTTATATTAAAGTATCTTTTTTTCCAATCAGCTGACGCTTTTTCTTTTTAACTGGCACTGGAGGGCATTTAAACGATTATTTTGGGGGCCTAATTGTTCACTATACCTGTGTATTTCAGAAGCAGTCAGGACCTCTCCGTTCCGATCAAAGACGGTCATCTTAAAGATATGACCGTTACAGATCACATGGACGTGAGTTGGACATGCGCCTTCTCGCTCTGTTAAGAGAAAAAAAAAATGGAAATTGAAAAGTTATCATTTTATTCATAAAAAGGTTTTGATCAATAGTAGGGTGCTTCAAATCCACTTGCAGCAATGCCTGGGGCAACAAAATATAGTCATCAAGTAAGTAAACAATATGGTTTTAGAGAAGTTTCTCTTGTCCAAGAACTCTAAAAAAAATTCTGTCAAATTCTATTTCTATAAATGCTAATCAACTTTGGGGCCAGAGAAATTGGTACTCATGGGAGAGATTTGGATAACCCCTTGTCTAGCAGGGCAACTGGGGCAAACATTATTGTAGCACCCTGTCATGTGTGAGAGATAGATGAGAAGCGGACTAAAAATCATCATCATCATTATTTCCATCATCAACACCACCAACAACACCATCGTCCTTATCATCATCATTACTACCACAACTCTCACCACCAACTATTTTCATCACCATCACCATGACCACCATGACAACCATCATCATATTCACTACCATCACCATCACAAAGGCCACCATCATTGTCATCTCCCATTGAAATCACATCTCTCAAATCTTTACCTGTCTTGAAATACCTGAAGAGAGTGTCCCTCTCTAGACCTGGTTCTCTGCAGCTGTGAAACATGCCCCTAAACTGGTCCATTGCGAAGATCTGGGTCCCAGCTCTGTTCTTGTCGACAGGAATCATCTCTCTGCAAGACAAATAAATTCAAAAGGAGTCTTAATTCTAATTTATCAGGTTGCTGTTGCTTTAGTTCTATATTGAGAGTGTGCTCCATTTTCTTTGTTACTATTTTATTACAGCCCAGAAGACTCTGGCAACAGATTGTCTGCAGAGATGTTAAAGACCTGAAAGAGTCGGAGGATATCAGAGCCCTAGCTGCCAATAGACAAAGCTGGAAGAATATAAATCGCCTCATGCGTCGGAAGACTCGGAAGCTAAGAAAAAAGATAAATGCAAACTATTTCAGAATATGCATGAGGTGTATTTCCATACAAATTCAAAGCTTCCATTACAAGTCAATAACTGAGAGTTTGGTTATTATATATTGCCATGCTTGCTCCTCACATTTGTTTGGCTATTACATTGTCAACATTTTACTCCAGACCTCTAATCATGGATATTCTTCAAAAGTTGGCATATCTGTGAATAATGTGCATTAAGTTACGTAATGACTTTGTTGAACTTATTTAAACAAGAGGAGAATAGGCAAATACATCGAGTAAAACAGCTGCCCTCCAACACTTGACCCTGTAGGCAGTACGATCAGATCTTTATACTTAGAGGTATAGATTCGTAATGAACGGAATGCAGAAAGTGATGTGAAACGAGCTGATGTATTCACAAGTTGTTTTACATGCCTAAATATAACTGTGTATGCAATTAGGGGAAGATTTTCGCACGTTCTCGCATATAAATGATACGTATGGAAGCCCACCCGCACTGACTGGGCAGAGTGATCGGTGGTATTGTCTGCGGTGTGTGAGTTTGCATTCATTTTGTACGTGTAGCACGTTGCGTTGGGAAGGGTGATGCTGTCGTCATTTTCCATTTTGCCATAATTAAGCCATTTCTTGATCAATTTTATTCAAATAAACTATAAACATGCTCTAAATTGAAAAAAAAACTGCATTATGGTTATAGTTTTACTGCAGCTCATAAAGTAGTTAAATATCTGGAGCGTCATCGGTTTAAATAATGCTGAATATTGTGCCAACGAAAATAAAATTTAACTAGATGAATCCTCGACCGCGCACGGTCAAAATTTATGCCTCCGCCATCACGCAATCAGAAAAATATGTATAGCTTGTTCCATGCCATCAGAAATCAAAAACATTTTACAAATTTT
>BQKZ01003735.1:15320-32814 GCA_036244855.1 Temnopleurus reevesii
GTCCAGCGGTTCTGAACTTATCGCGGTAACAAGGTTCGGACGGACGGACGGACGGACGGACGGACAACCCGAAAACATAATGCCTCCGGCACCACCTTACGGTGGCGGAGGCATAAAAAGTATTAAGCAATCAATCAGAGCCAATTTTTTAAAACTGTATCATCAAAGGCGCTGTAAGGTAAGGGTAAACTTACTTTCTAATAAGCTGCTAAAGGTTCAGCATATGCCAGATGGCTATACCATCCCCTTTCCCTCACACGCTGTGACCCCTCCTTACGAGACCACATAGAATCACACCCCCTGCACCCACTCCCCCTTCCCCCCAGCACACAAATAGTTACTTACTTCCTAATGAGCTAGTAGAAGTTGAGTATATGCCAGAGGGCTATAGCCCCCCTCTCCAGTTGCGACCCCTCCCTAGGGGGACACACAGAATAATCCTCCCTCCTGCACCCCTCCCCCTCCCCCCTCTCTGAAGCAAACAGAGGGTTACTTTCTTTCTAATGAGCTGGTAGAAATTGAGTATATGCCAGAGAGCTCTCACCCCCTCTCCAGCTGCGACCCCTCCATAAAAGGCCACATAGAATCACACATACACATCGTGGCAACCCCCTCCCCCCACCCCCACACACCCCAATCCAAACCCAGCACATACACAGACAAAGGGTTACTTACTTTCTGATAAGCTGGTAGAAGTTGAGGATATGCCAGAGGGCAATTGCACCCCTCTCAAGCTGCGACCCCTCCCTAGGGGGCCACATAGAATCTTGGGCCGGTATAGGACCAGAGGGGTTCTGGAGCACCCCTAGGGGTAGGCGTGTCTCCAAGTAGGCCTTCTCCTCCCACCATTGTTCCAACTGTGATAAAGTCAATAATGAACTCATTAAACACAGAGTTAACTATTAAAGCCCAAACCAAGTTTTGGTGAGGATTAAAAAGGTGAATTTTACAGGATGTTTGTCATGACATATATGTATATCTTTACACACATTCCGAGACCAAAGCATAGTTTTTTTTACGAACAGATTCTTTTTGAAAATTTGAATTTGACCGTTAAATCTTACCAAACGCTCTCTCTTGGCAATGAAAATATTTTGTTTGTTATCGGGCTTATGCAAGGTTATTTCCGAGATTTGACAAAAAAACAATAAAAAGCTATACGCAAAAATTAAACTATGAAATTTTCATTAAATTCTGTGCAAGAGAAGATGTCCTTTATCGAAAAAAGAAAGTATCGCTTGAGTCTCGGGGGACCCGAGATTAAAATATTTTGCAGTTTTGGTTATTGCTTTACTAAAACTCATTTATTTTGCACACAACCTTTTGTACAATATTTTCATGTTATTATACAGTTCATCTTATTAAGATTTGAAGACAAAATTTGGGGACAAAAACATTTACTTTTACCCCAAATGTACTTGGGCTTAAATTACAAATAAGTATTGTGGCTAACTGGTTTAGGAGTCACGCCTTTCAACCACAGGGTTGTGATTTGAATACCAGTATTAAAGTCACATGTCAAATCAATGTGTGCAAAACACTTCTACATCACAAGATTATATTTCTGAGTCAGAATCAGGTGTTTCTAAACAGATGTTTACCGGTATGTGTAATTAAGTGAGAAGCAGTATGCTATACCTTAGTGTATCAAATAGTTTTCAGTTTCTTTGAATTATTTATTTAATTTTTAGCATTGTTCTTTAGATGACCTAATCGAAACTAGAAGTAATTTCTGGTGCTAAACATAAATTATATGTTTAGATTTCGCATTGGAGCACGAGCTAGAAAATTGACAAGCCAGCGCAGGGATTCTGTATATCCATGAAGCAATCCACGTAATTTATGCTTACCATTCCTGAGCATACATTTTCATATGAATTCAAGGCTTTCATCAAAAGTGCATGACTGTGCGTACGGCTATTCTTGTCATGATTACTTTCACTTTTATTCAGCTGCTGCATACAATTCACAATTGATTTTGACCTCATGTATATTCCGGAATAGTTTGGAATCCATGAATATTTATTATTAAATACTGACCCAGTTTTTCCTTTCTTTTGACCTTTCCACAAGTTTGGCATGCAGTGTCTGACCAACACCTTGACCAAACTCTCTGACAATTCTTTGTGTTTCCTGCAGCTCCTCTTCGGAGAGAAATGGTTTTACTGTGAAAGAAAAGAGGAAAATAAAAATCTATTCTTATTGATAATTTCAGACAAAATTATGACGGTGATGATGATGATGATGATGGTAATGGTAATGCTGATGTTGATGATGATGTTGATGATGATGTTGATGATGATAATGGTAATGATGATGATGGTGATGGTGATGATGATGATGATGTTGTTAAGGACGGTAATGGTGAGGGAGCTGGTGATGATGATGATGGTAATGATGATGATGATGATTATTATGATGGTGTGATGATGATGATGCTAAAATTGTCTGTTAGGACAATTACCTTTTTTTTAATAAATATTCACAACATTTTCATACTCTTCATACCTTCAGACAAAAATTGCAACCATGACCTAAAAAGGAGAAAGGTTTGTGCTGTAAATTTGGGGATATTTGTAAAATTGGAAATTGCACAATAGATATTAAAAAAAAAAAAGTTGAAAAAAAAATTTAACCACATTCTAAAGATGTTTTGGTACAGCTCTTATCAGAGCTACATGTACATGTGTAACATCCATGAAAAGAATCCGCTAAAAAATGATTTTTTCTTTTTTTTCTTTTTTTTAAAAAATAATACTATGTACAGATACAAAACCTGTCCACGGAACCTATGACTGAGTATGTTTCAAATGTTGTTTTTGATATTAAGTTTTGATATTAAA
The DNA here is from genome assembly GCA_036244855.1 of Temnopleurus reevesii. Lineage (NCBI taxonomy): Eukaryota > Metazoa > Echinodermata > Echinoidea > Temnopleuroida > Temnopleuridae > Temnopleurus > Temnopleurus reevesii. Next base: position 18,164 of record BQKZ01003735.1, read on the forward strand.
GTTTTGATATTAATTTGAAGGAGCAATTCTGATTGGATGTTGGTCAGATTATTTAATTTTTTTTGCATGCAACAAAGATCTTGATTGGCTATTTTCATTAGAGATTAATCCCAAACGTTTATGTTATGGGGCCAAGGAGACTATCGGTGCAGTCAGAATTCTGTCAATGACTTCTTGAAAAGACATTTGTTCAAGACAGGTGCCAGCTGACTTCTACAATATACGAATACTATCGAAGGATATAAATTACCTGAATCAATATATTTGTGGAGTGTTTGCTGCAGCGGTGGAACGGGGAGTGAAGGCAAGTCATCGTCATACTGAAATGTTCGCTCTCGTTTTGACGTTGATCTTGGTTCCATGGTGGACAAAGTGCGAATTACACTATAGTGGACCTAAAGGGACAAAAAAAAGAGAAAATTCTTTAATATTTGGCAAGTGAAAGAAAGTCGTGAAAGTCGATGGTTCGATATTGTTTGGACGACAATCTCGATTCCATGGTGAACACAAAGCGAATTATGCTACAGTAGAACTAAAAGGGTTCAAAAGAAGATAAAAAACATGTTAAATCTGTATGTATCGATAATAATAGACAAGTGAAAGTCATTGTTATACTGGGATGTTCGCTCTCGTTTGGACAACGATCTTGGTTCAATCGTGGACACAGTGCGAATTACTCTACAATGGAGTTAATATTTGGGAAGTTAAAGCAACTCATCGTCCCCATGGAATGTTCGCTTTTGTTTGGATGACGATCTTATTTCCGTAGTCGACACAGTAAGAACTACGCTACAGTCGAACTGAAAGAAATTATGAATAAAGCAAAATACTAAAGCTCAGTGACTCAATACAAGAAAAAAATATTTTATCATATCTATAGAATGTTTTTGCAAAAACAAATTGCAAAAATTAGCTTGAGCACAGTACAAAGTGGATAGGGGCAATATGTTGCATACATAACATTATGATATGTTATACATCAAGATATTTAGGAGCTACTGGCAGTTTCATGCTGATGCAATCGTCAGCCGAGTTTTATTTGCTGAAGAAAATATCATGAACAATTTGAAATAAAGAAAACAGTTTAATATATATTATATATACATAATATTACGATGATATACATGTATGATACTATGACTGTTTTTATTTGCCAATGTATCAAATACACGCATGTCAGAACTCATACCGTTCGACATTGTCCTGACAAGAACACATTAATAACATTGGAAAAAAGGAGCCAGAATGAATATCACGAATCTGCTTAAATATGAGCAGAAATACACTGTAGTATTATATCTATGATAGAGTCATTGATATTTTACCTTTTAAACTTCAAACAATACTGTTCTCCTTGTTGCTGCACTAAATATATAAATCAGACAATTAAAGAATCTCACAATTCATACTCCACCTGCCATACTGGTATACAGTACCTCAATTCAACGATATTTTAGCACTGATTACAAACTTCAACAATACACGGACAATGTGCACAGTATCTTGCAAAAAGGCAAAGTACATACAATAGCCTAGTATAGTTTGGTCTCGCTCACTGAGTCTAATTCAGTTTGATTCTACTCGGCTCTTTTGTATTTGTTCATTTCTTTGCCCCTCCCACCTTTTCTATCTCTCTCTCTCTCTTGAGCTTTTCACACACCTCTCTTTCTCTCTCTAACTCTAGTTTTCCCTCTATCTATCTAAAGAAGTCTTAAGGCAAAATATCATACTGGGAATAATTTTCCTGGTATAGCAGGATTGCTATATAAAAATATATTTTGTGCAGCAACTTTTTCACATAGAACTGTATAGTAAAGAATTGGAAATGTTTCCTCAGCGTTTAAAACTGATAATCAAATGTGAAAAGAAAAAATTATCAGTGAGCAGACACCATTGTCATTTGGATGTAGATTAATATAATATTTGGAGCACCAACTCTCCCATAATGATCTCTAGAAATACTATTACTTAGACCCCTTTTACACTACCATCCCGGGGCCAACACAGTGGGTGGTCCCGAGCCTCACCTGAGCCAGTTCACCCATTTACACTACAACTCTTGGCCGCGGCCGAGCCTGGCCCAGCTATAGTAGCTATCCCACATGCCCCGTGTGTGGCGCCCCCTATGTAAACAAAAAATATTCGTTCCGATCCGATAACACAAAAAAATAAATAAATAAATAAATGAATTATTCAATAACAATACACGACATTGGGCGTGTGGGCCCATTGTTGATCAGGCATGACAGATGGATTGAGTTGAACGGTAAACAACAATTTAACAAATCAATAATATGTAGAGAATTTAAAATATATATGAAAAAAAAAGCTCGCCAAAGTCAAAGATGAACAGTTGGTCAGGAATTGCGAATCAAATGATGAATGGTAAATTAAAAACTCGAAATCAACGAAAAAGTGGAAAGTAGCGAGGGAAAAGTTGACAGAAAGTGATGTCATCGGCTAAAAACGTGACGTTTCACGCACTTCATTAGCATAACAGGCCACGGCCTGGCCCCAGTTGCTTTTACACTACCTCGGGCCGCGGCTCAGACTACCTCTTGAGCTGGTCCGAAACGGGCCGCGGCCTGGCCCCGGGCCTGGCCTCTTTTGCTTTTACACTATCGAAACTCGCGGCCAGGCTGCGGCTCAGCAGCGGCCTGGCCGCGAGTTTGGGGGTAGTGTTAAAGGGGTCTTAGAGGTATTTTTTTATCTATCAGATTGCTCAATAATTACCTTCTTCTTATCCTGCAACAAAACAATCCTCCTTGTTGCTGTACTAATACTTGAATCAGACGGCTTCAGACAACACAAGAATCTCACAAATCCTCTATGGCCTGTCAGGCCTCGAACCACAGACATTCTAACACTGACGATAAACTTAAACAGAACGATATGGCGATAATGACTGGTACATGCACAGTACCTTGTGTAAGTAATTGCAAATTATGACCTTGTATCGCCTCGCTCGCTTGGTCTAATTCAGTTTTATTCAAATGCTTGGTACTATTGTGCTTCGTTTGTTCTTTGCCCCTCTCTTTTTTTAAAATCTATCTCTCTAAACTACATTCATTCTCCATCTTTCTCTCTTTCTCTTTTTGTTCTATTTTTATCATTCTGTATTATATCGCTCCATCGCTATTTAAAAAAAAATGTTTACCCCTCTCTCGCTTTCTTTCTCTCTCTCCAACATTGATCAAAGTCAAGAGTCATATTGACAAACATATTCTGGCCTCTCTCCTTCTATGCAGCTATGATAACAGTGGATTTGATATTGAATTGGCCTTAAATCTTTTACATCCTACATTGTGGTGGTAATCTTTGGACTTTGGATATAAACATGAGAATGTATAAACAAATAGTCTGATTGATAATCACTATTGACCTAGATATTTTTTTTTAAATAAGTCCTACTTTATATTCTATTTATTTTTTATTTTCTTTCTCTACTTCTATCCCCTTATTCTTTCACCCACTTTTGATCATGTGTATGCATAAAAGTTGAGCCCAAGCACAGCGTCATTGTCGATAGTGATTAAGTACACACAGAAAAACCTAATATTTCATTGAAATTTCATGAAATCACTAGATAACAGACATTTCGGCCTGCTATCCATGTCTAGAGGAAGATAAAATCTCGCTTTTTGAGTCAACGTTAGGCCCAATCATATTTTTTTGTGGGGGAATCAAAGGGAGTGCTGGAACATAATGGCAGTTCCAAGCCCTATAAAGTTGGGATTTGTCATTTGAAAGGGTGGATTTTAGACGAATTTAAGATCATTTATCCTGCTGCTACAGAAACGATGTGGCATCAAGTACATAGCTCTTTATAGTACAGTAGTGCCAATGTAAAAATGTAAAAAAAAACTATTCCAGAGAGCTACAATGTATCCTTAGGTAGGGCTGGGCTGGGTTCAGAAAGAAATAAACGTGCAGATCATTTATCCTGCTGCTACACAGGCGATGTAAGGTTGAGCTAATGGCTCTCTGGAGTAGTAATAAAGTCCAAAATGCACTTGGAGCAGTGCTATAGGGAGTGAAAATATGGTTTAAAAAACAATGCTACAAACACACCAAATTTATGTTTTAAATCACTAAGAAACACACTAAAATAATCAAGCTCATATCTCTTTGGTGTAGTGATAATGTCTAAAATATAGAAAGCTATTCCATGAAGCTATTCATAGTGTCATACTGGGCAGCGCTACGGGAGTGAAAATATGGGTTAAACAACAGCGCTACAAATAATAATAATATAATGCGCCAAATCCATCCTGTTGGATGCTCAAGGTGCAGTAGAGAATAGTCAAGGAAAGTTGGTGGAAAGGTAGAAAGAATGTTGCTTGAGTTGGAGTTAATAAAGAATAACAGGCATTGAAAAGCTAAGTCTTAACATACACACCATAAAATAGCCACTCAATAGTTTGCGTGTTACTTACCAATATAGAAGTCTCATTCCAGAACACCTACAGTGTATAGTCATCTCACTAAACATCCCTGCAATGTAGTCACACCAGCAAGCAATGGCTCCAGCAGCTGCCAGCGCCTCAGGGAAGTTGAGAAGAGAACCTCGGTGCTTGCGTCGGGAGATTCGAATGGATCCCTTGCTCTGCTAGTGGGCTGGCGATCTCCTCCACGTACTTGATGCATGCGACTCCATTGACGGACGGGGCATGCGCATCATTCATGCGCACTGTCCTTTTAACATACAGTATTTTTTAAGCTACATTTTGCCAATTCATTACACTACTCCCTTTATTTTCAATAGCTTTGATAGCTCTGGTTTTTTTTTGCCAGCACCCTAAAAGACTGACAATTTACCTTTGTATACATTTGACCAACCAGATTTGCTCTAATAGTCTCTTTAAATAAAAAAAAATACAATAAACTTTCTTGCATTATTTCTCTTTGTTGGAAAATAAATCAACAATGACCTAAATTAAATAAAAATATCAATGGTGGAGTTTTCGCCTTCTTACAGTTTCCCAACAGTTGAACATCATCTGCATAAATTGATCCTACCTTGATCCTACCAGTTTTAAAGTGCAGGACTTACAGCACTTGTATTGTTTGATAAAGGACACCCATATAGTACTTTACTACAACTTATAACTACTACTACAAGTACAGTAATACTACTTAACTTAACAAACTCAAAAGGACCATTGATTCTAAATAAATGTTAATGGTGGAATTTCCACCTTTTTACAGTTCCCGAACATGAGAACATACTCTGCATGAATCAATCCTAACAAATTTAAAGTGCATGACTTACAGCACTTGAATTGTTCAAAATTAAAACACTCAAATAGTACTCAACCACATGCACAACTTAATTTACAACTAACTTCATTAAATGTTAAACAGAGCAGTTTCGATTTAAAACTGGTATATATTGTAACAAAAGCTTCAAGGATCTAAGTTGAATTTTTTAAATGTTTGTCTTTGGTTTGAAAGCTGCAGTAGACAACTAGTACTGCTTGGGAAATCAATACCAAAATAAAGGTCTTGGCAATCCAGCATTGGAAAAAAGGGGCTAAATGTAGATGTAGATTGTCATAATCAGGATGTGTATTCCATACAGAAATATCAAAGGCATTGTCACACATTACAATCTTGTTCTTTAAACAAATTTATCAAATCAAGCTGTGTGACCTATATTTAATACATTCAGATTGAGGGAAAAACAACAAAGAATGCGGAAAAGAAAGAAATTATTCAGGCACTATCAAGAAACATAGGAAAATTGAATAAAGCGTACCACTGTCGCTATATTACCGCAGTGTGCCAATGTACATCATATCTTTAATTTTACATTTTTGAGCAATAAGCGTTGTTTCGAAGCCTAATATTTTCACAGTTTAGTCCATGTACACTATCAACCATTTAGGTAGCATTTAGGATCTGGCAGTTGAGAATTTTAAATGGAAACAATATTTAACAATGTCTGTAATGAAGTTAAAGCTAAGTCATAATCAAAGCAGCTGGTGACAAGCCCAAATTTGGAGGTTTCTGCTGTAGAAGATGAAATCTGCATAATATTCAAAGAACTAGATCCTGATTTTTGTATCTAAGCTTCCAAATAGATAAGATCAGCTTTCTTATGTCGAGCACAAAGAGTACAATAGACATTAAATGCAATATTACTTCAATAGGCGGGTTTACTAATAGATGCACATTTTATGCATACCTCTAACACAAAGGTTGTTCTTGACAACTCGAAAGCTTGCCCGAGGCTTGCCCGACATAGCAACAAGTAATGTATGCGAACTGGATTACAAGTATTGTAGTCTTATTGTTATCAACCGGTCTATGGAATACCGCGTAACTACGTTAAACGCACATAAATTTGAATATATAAGTAAACCCGTCTAGTGAGTTTCCAGATAAGATCAGCCTTCTTTTGGCAAGCACAGAGAGTACAATAGATATTCTGTGCAGCATTACTTTATGTAACAATTCATACCTGCTTGTAACAAGTTGAAATAGGGGATAAATACTGAAAAAAGCCAATAATTTGGCATACATAAATTTCTATCAAATTCACTTAATTTCAGACATTTGTCTTGGTATTTAAATGAATTCATGATCGCAAGATTGGCAAAAATAAAACCCCAGCGAAAATTTCAAGCTAAACAGCATATTATACATTACACACTGAATACATCATACAAACAATAAATAACTGAACTGCATAATCTATATCGCTCTGCTTAACATGATACGAGTGCTTTCATATGACCAAAGCAAATATTGGCAAAAATTATTACTGGAGGAGATTTTGACTTCAAAGTAATCAACGAGTATCAAAATGAAAACATCCACATCCTAAATTTTTCTCTATTTTTCAATTTAAATTTAAATTTATTTTTAGAAGGGTGGAAAATAAAAAAGTGAAAAAATATCATGCTGCGTCTCGCAAAAGTTTTCACAATGTCATGCGAACACAATACAAAGGAATATATTGAGTTGCGCGTAAAAAAGAGCAATTGTTATTTTGGATTGGATATGAAAGCTGGTAAAAAACAGCGATTTTGTGCAAGAACCGATGCTCAAGATCCAAGAACATCACAAAAATAAACTGATCATAGGATTAGTAACATAGATAAGTTTAGGTTTTCCTGCCAGATGGCTAGAAAACTTTAAAAAATGTTGACGCGCGTGGGGGCAAGGGGAGGGGGGTGCGGACGGTGCATGGTTGCCAGCACAAACTAAGCCTGATGGCTGTATTAACTCTTTTGCTACAGCTGGCCGCTCACGGCGGCCCGATAGACATACTACGCACAAAAGAATGTGTATACATAGCTAAAAATCTTGCACAGGGTCTAAAACGGATGTACAGAGTCTTATTCAATTGTGAACGAGCCAGGTATTTGCTTCTAACTCCTTAACTAGTCTGTATTAGGGCTATAGTTTCATAAGGTCTCCCTGCCCAGAAAGTGGCCTTTGGCCGAGTTTGGGGTCGATCATAATAATGATAATAATAATTAGGTCTATAGTTTCACAAGGTCTCCCTGCCCAGAAAGTGGCCTTTGGCCGAGTTTGGGGTCGATCATAATAGTGATGATAATTAGGTCTGTAGTTTCACAAGGCCTCCAGACTCAGAAAGTGGTCCTTGGCTGAGTTTGGGTTCGATCATAATAATGATAATAATAATCAGGGCTATAGTTTCACAAGGCCTCCAGACTCAGTAAGTGGCCCTTGGCCGAGTTTGGGGTCGATCATAATAATGATAATAATAATTAGGTCTGTAGTTTCACAAGGCCTCCAGACTCAGAAAGTGGCCCTCGGCAGAGTTTGGAGTCGACCATAATAATGATAAAAATAATTAGGTCTGTAGTTTCACAAGGCCTCCAGACTCAGAAATTGGCCATTGGCCGAGTTTGGAGTCGATCATAATAATGATAATAATAATTAGGTCTGTAGTTTCATAAGGCCTCCAGACTCAGAAAGTGGCCTTTGGCCGAGTTTGGGGTCGATCATAATAGTGATAATAATAATTAGGTCTATAGTTTCATATGGTCTCCCTGCCCAGAAAGTGGCCCTTGGCTGAGTCTGGGTTCGCTCATAATAATAATAATAGTAATAATTAGGTCTGTAGTTTCATAAGGTCTCCCTGCCCAGAAAGTGGCCCTTGGCCGAGTTTGGAGTCGATCATAATAATGATAATAATAATCAGGTCTATAGTTTCACAAGGTCTCCCTGCCCAGAAAGTAGCCCTTGGCCGAGTTTGGGGTCGATCATAATAATGATAATAATAATCAGGGCTATAGTTTCATAAGGTCTCCCTGCCCACAAAGTGGCCCTTGGCCGAGTTTGGGTTCGATCATAATAATGATAATAATAATTAGGTCTGTAGTTTCACAAGGTCTCCAGACTCAGAAAGTGGCCCTCGGCCGAGTTTGGAGTCGATCATAATAGTGATAATAATAATTAGGTCTGTAGTTTCACAAGGTCTCCAGACTCAGAAAGTGGCCTTTGGCTGAGTTTGGAGTCGATCATAATAGTGATAATAATAATCTGGGCTATAGTTTCACAAGGCCTCCAGACTCAGAAAGTGGCCTTTGGCCGAGTTTGGAGTCGATCATAATAATGATAATAATAATCAGGGCTATAGTTTCACAAGGCCTCCAGACTCAGAAAGTGGCCCTCGGCAGAGTTTGGAGTCGATCATAATAATGATAGTAATAATTAGGTCTGTAGTTTCATAAGGCCTCCCGACTTAGAAAGTGGCCCTTGGCCGAGTTTGGGGACGACCACAATAATAATAATAATAATGGTAACTAGGTCTGTGTTTTATAAAGTAGCACTAAGCTGAGTTTGGGGTCGACCATAATAATAATGATAATAACTAGGTCTGTAGATTTATAAAATAACCATTGCCTGAGTTTGGGGTCGAGCATATTAATAATGATAATTAGGTTTGTAGTTTCATTAGGGTTGCTTGGCCAGAGAGTAGTCTTTGGCTGAGTTTGGTGTTAGCCATAATACTAATGATAATGAGGATAATTAGGTCTGTAGTTTCATAAGGTCTCCCCATCCAGAAAGTGGCCCTTGGCCGAGTTTGGGGTGGGGTCGATCATAATAATAATAATAAGGTCTACAGTTTCATAAGGTCTCCCTGCCCAGCAAGTTGTCCTTGGCTGAGTTTGAGGTCAGCCGTAATACTCATGATAATAATTATAATTAGGTCTGTAGTTTCTTAAAAATAGCCTTGGGTGAGATTGGGGTAGACCGTAATAATGATAGTTAGGTCTGTATTGTAATAAGATATCCCCATCCAAAAGGTAGCCCTTGGCCAAATTTGATGTTGGCCATAATAATGATGATAACTAGGTCTGTAGTTTCATAAGATCTCCCCACTTGGCCGAGTTTGATGTCGGCCATAAAAGTAATGATAATTGGGTCTGTAGTTTCGTTACATGTAGGCATCCCTGTCCACAAAAGGCCCTTGGCCAAGTTTGGGGTTGACAATAATAATAATAATGCTAATTAGGTCTGTGTTTTCATAAGGTCTACCACCCTACAAAAGTAGCCCTTGGCTAATATGATTCTAAACCATAATAATGATGTAAATTACGTCTGTAGTTTCATAAGATCTCCACACTAGAACATAGCACTTGGCTATGATGGTTCTAAACCATAATAACAACATTAATTTAGTCTATAATTTCATGAGGTCTCCCCATCAAGAAAGTAGCCTTCGGCTGGTCCAGCCGGGGTCATTATTCCAACTGCAAGGAAACGAATCCTCTAAGGCAGAACAAAGCTCCCAAGCCCAGAGTAGAGCCTTCGGGCATTCAGAGTTGTTGTAGACATTAGGAGTCTAAACTCCTCGTATCTAATGCTGGATACCATGTGGCCAACGTCCGGCAAGAAGTATGGGATGTTGACTGGGAATCCCGGGAACACCAGCATGTGTGGGGAGTCTGTCTCTAGTAACAGCCTATTGGAAGGGATCTTCCTCACCATGGCCAACTGGCTGGGGTTGAAAGATTTAGCAAGGCCAGAAACGCCAAAATATACATTCTCGAATTTCGCAAGCCAGCTGTCCAGTTCGTCGGAATCCCCCATGAAGTTTTGCAGGTGGATGTGCTGGAACTCCCCACAGAACTGTCCAAGGAGGTCCCGAAATTCCCCATAGAGCCTATGTCCATATGGGTCATCCTGGGACGGTCTCAGGTGCAGAACTAAGACCTGGTTACGGCTCCCCTGCGTCAGGGTCTTCCTGACAAAGGCCCATTGGCCCGGCCATTCAGATGAGGGGGTGCTTTGGTAGTCCACCCCTAGTTTGCTAACAGCGCAAACTCGGGGGCAGGACAACAAACGCTCAAGCTCTCTTGCTGCTTTGTCAGTCAGGCCTGAAACGCACTTGGGGTGAACCCCAACAGCTAGGTGGAAGTGGCCGAGGAAGGGGATGAGCTGGAGCGCACGGGAAAAGTGCTGGGGGTCACAGAAGTTCACGACTCCCCCGACGAGCTTGAAGTTTAAAGCGCTTATAGAAGGAGAGGCCCCCTCCTTCTCCAGAGCGTCAACCATCTGGTCAAAGTCAAAATGGCTATCAAAGCCATTAACAAGATCGGAAGAAGAGCCAGCTGGCACTAGGTCTTCCCTGAGCAGCCTCTGGGCTATTAACGGGAGGCTCTCGACAGGAAAGATCCTCGGTGCCCGATTGGAAGAAAAATGAAGGGGAACTAAGATAGAACAGAGAGATTGCGTAGGCTGGAGAGAGGAAGAGGAAGTCAAAGTAGTGATTACCTGTGCAGGAGTAGAAGTTGTAGTAGTCAAAGTGCCAGAGGGAGGAGCAAAAGAAGATCCTGCAGAGGAAACAGAGATGGCAGGAGGAGAAGGAGATAGAAGAGGAGGGGGAGCAGAATGAGAAGAAGAGAGAAGAGGAGGGGGAGCGGAAGGAGACGCAGAGTGAAGAGGAGAGCTAGCAGGTGCCTCCCAAGAGGAGAAGGCACGGTGCAGCGATGGAGGAAGTTTCAGGTGCAGATGGACCAACACCCGGAAGTGCAAAAGGCAAGCAGGTGAGTTCAAGGGAGAGACAGAAAGGCACGGAGGCATCGGCCACCCTTCAAATGTGATCTGAGCCCTCATAGCTTGTTCAACTTCAACAGGTATAGTCGGGGTTTTTAGTCTGAAATCAGAGTTGACTAAGGCCATGAGTTCCTTGACGCTTCCCTTCCTCTCCTCCACAAACTTTCCCGCTAACCAGTGAAGGAACCGACTCCGGAGCCGCAGAAGTTCGGCACTTGGGGGAATAACTCTATCGATGAAAGCAACTCGCGGAAAATGGCTATAGATGTGCCACTTAAGATTTGCCGTCTGCTCACGGCAATTGGGATAAGGACAGCGCTGTAAATGATGGGTCTTCTTTTTCTTTCTTGTGATCAAGGGGGGAATTCCAGGTATACCTAGAGTCCGTTTATTGCTACAGGGAGCACCTTGGCTTTGGTTGATCTCCGGTTTGGTGGTTTCCATTTTTGACTTGGTGTTCTTTTCCGGGCGGCGAGCACCTCGTCTCGGGTCAAAGTAAGGCTTGTGGTGATCCATCACTCGGGGACCTTGAAAAAATAGGGGAGAAGGAAAGAAAATCACCAATAGGCCAGTTTACTAATAGATTCAAATCTATACAAGACTCTTGCCATCTACCATAGTTACTTGGTATTCCCAAACCATTACTCGGAATCCAGTTCACCTACATTACTTGTTGCTATGTCGGGCAATCCTCAGGCAAGCATTTGGGTCGTCTAGAACACCTCTGTGTATCAAAAATACATAAAATGTGCATAACTTAGTAAACATGCCTATTGATACAGCCCCAAATATAATTCTATCACATAATTGGTTCATAAAAACCTACATGTAACCCTTTTAAGGGTGTATCCATATACTGCATGTACCTTACACATCAGGATTCCTCTTAAGCTGTGATACTTAGGGAGTGTTGCTCAAAGGTTGCAATTAATCATAAGTTGCAGTTGATCGTTACGCGCCAATCAAAATCAGTGTTTCATGAGCGTCTTGTTAAATTCACACACAACGCGCGAATGAAGATGAGCGTTACAATTTGCAAAGTTGCAGTTGATTTTGAGCAACACCCCCTTAGGGATTCACGTCCACATACTGAATAAAGGTTGACTTTGATCCTAACTTATTCGGATCCAATGTATGAAAATAGGGATTTGCTTAGCGTAGTTCCTTATGCCCCAGTCACATAGAAGCCTGGAAGGAACACGTTTCAACATGACGTTTTGTTCGGAGGCAGTTAACTGTTAAAGGTGTGGTCACACCGGCCGAATGGAGCTGTAGCGGTCCTTTAGCGGTAGGGATTTTGTCTGAAAAAAAGAGACCCTAGTGTTTTGGTGTGTGCTTGTGCAGAGCGTGATACATGGTATGCATTATGTGACTACATCACACACAGCATTGTTCCTTCCTACAGTCTAGGGTAAGGCAAAAACAATGCAGTGTGACACGTAGTGAAAGGTTGCATACTCTGTATCATGCTCACAGAGAAAACCTAGGGTCTGTACTTGCAGACTACGCTAAAGGACCGCTACAGCTCCGCTCGGCCGGTGTGACCACACCTTAACTGAGCAAAGAGTCATGTAGAATCGTGTGGCTACCGGGGTCCTATGTGACTGGGACTTTATGAAAGGCCAGAATCTTGGCATACATTAATGATTATATCAAATGTGGAGTCAAAACTGCTTACACAATTTGCTCTGCATTGCCCCTTTTGACATCATATTTCTAACAATTAATATCGATTCAAGACAATGACAAAATAAAGTTGGTTAGAATAAAGTCTGGAAAATAATTAAAGACCACAATTTGGGGCTCCGGTTATTTTGGATGATGCCAGATAAAATGAGTGAATACATCTCATGCAACTAACAACGTAACAAGAAATTGAAGAGTTATTATAATCTTTGAAAACACAAAATAAGGAAAATAATAACAAAATGATCTCCCACTCAAGGCTTTGCTTACAGGGCAGGTGTATGTTGTCCTTGCAAGAGTCTCAGCTTGCAAAAATAAAATGAAATGAAAGTCAGGTTTAGTACAAACTATAGACATGTAGTTAGGAGACGAGGAGATGAAAAACATGCAAAGTTAGTATGTATTGCCCCGGTCATATAGGGCCCTGGAAGCAACACGATTCACCCCGACTTGTTGTTCTGAGGCAGTTAACTGTGAATTAACAAAGAGTCGGGGTGAATCGTGTTGCTTCCGGGTCCTATGTGACCAGGGCTTAAACAAGTGATGGCCCTACTTCTAATTGAAAGACATTCGCAATGGGCAGGTGAAGGTTTGGATGGCCAGCGCCTCGGCCGGTAGGACCTTCAAACACGCCCCATGGTACCATTCTTCGCATTGATCACAGCGGATCACATCGCAGACTGCACACGCCACGACTTAACCGCCTTACTACTGGCTTGCGACTAGATGATGTCACTGGGTCGTGTGCCAGTCGTAAGCATTGCCTCCACATATCTTGCGATCCGACTTTCGATCGCGTTTCGATTGTAAGTTTTGCTGATACCTTTTTAGCCTTGCAGAAGTAAAATACCCATGAAATTTACAATGTGAAATGTGAAATCTACCATGTGACGCAGTGAAATTTACAATGAGACACTTGACAAATTATCATAGCACTACTTAGGACATTGAAATCTGCGAGACATTATTTTGAGTAATAAAGCGCCATGAGCGCCCAGCTGTGGCGGGGATCGGTGCTATACAAGAGGCCATTATCATTGTGATGTCACAATCAATATGCTTGTCTGCTTGGATGTGAGCTTAAGACTGAGTTGTAAGGATTCAACATGTCAAATCCCTGTGACTGGCCTTCAATTTACATCCAACTGTGTGCAACTAGCAATCGCACAAGAGTCAGGGACTGAATTTAAGAATTTGCAGGGGGGGGGGAGCTACAGATAGCCCTCCGCGATGCTCTCAGGGAGAGTTTTAGGGGAGCTAAACTGGGTCTTCATGTAGTAAAATTGGGGTTACAAAGGGCTCAATAAATCACTCCCCAAAAAGCATTTAAGGGGAGCTTAAGGAGAGCAATCGCTCTCACTCCCCTTAAAATTTATTCTCTGAAGAGTCCTGCATCACTCATTCACTCGTAAGGTGGTTGAGCCATGGTGAGTGCAGTCAGCTTAAGGCGCCCATTATCAGGGTTTCTGCATACACTGTATGCAATGAATATTCTTACCAGGTTGTGCACCTAGCCCAATGGCAAGTTCCAGTCTCTACAATTTTTCATTCTGTTGTGGTTTCAAACGATCACTGCCCGGCTAAACTTAACTGGGTCAGCCCTCTCCAAGGAGGGGAAAGTCCATTACCTGGACGATTTACGTGATTTATCTTATCACCAATAGAAACGACCCGGCAGTTAGAAGGGAGACAGTAGCTCCCTTTCCATCCGAAGCTAGGCCGTGAATCTGAAGGGATTACGCTGTTAGTGAGGTTAAATCCATGAAAGGGGAGAAGTGCAAAAGAAAGAGGGAGTGGGAAAAAACAAAAAAACTGCCAGTCTATACTCGGGAAATCAGGCACCAAGGATTTTGATATCCGGGGGGCTGAGCATAAATTTGGCGCTCCCGCCCCTCCTGGCTGAGCTGACAAGCAAAAAAAAAAAAAAA
>BQKZ01003736.1:11347-62678 GCA_036244855.1 Temnopleurus reevesii
GATATTAATAACCTACTTATCTATTACAAGGAGAGTCTACCCAAAAATAATGTTTCTACAACAAGAGCAGAAAAAATAGAAGAGCAGAACAAAAAAAAGTTTGAGAAAAATGGACAACTAATAGGAAAGTTATGAATGTTTATATATTTGAACAAATTGCCAACTGATGACGTCACAGGTGCACAACTGATCATTTATTACATTCATATCAATGTCATAAAATGTTACTTTTTCCCCAAAAAATATGATTTCCTCACAACTTTAACCGTAGGATATCTCTATGTACATATGTAGATCCACAATTTGCATGTTTACATTCATACAAACCAACTTCCTGTAAAAATGATGAATTTTCCGCCATATTTATAATGAAAACTCTGGATGATGTCATCAAATTGCAAACGTCTCGGGAGATTTTCACTGATTTGCCCATTTATTTTAATCTTTAAAAATTCCCAACTTTTTTATATTACTTGTCCGATTTACTTCAAACTATATTTTTTCTGCTTCCGTTAAAAAATATATTTTGAGGTACACTCTTCTTTTAAGATTTTACCATGAGAGAACATTTAATAAAATTTGGTCTTCCAAGGAACCCTCGAACACATCATGATTTCGTGTTATGAATATGTGAGATATGATTGTTATGTAAGGGAATTATAAATTCTTATCAAAGCATATGATAGGAAACCAATAATAAATCCTTGCCTACCAACAAATTTGAGTCTCGTTCTAGTGCGACATATTGAACTAATTACGTACAAAATGAATTACAGCAACTCTGAGAGCAAGTGCGGCGTAGAGTTGCGATTGAAATGCGTGCAGTTGCTGAGACTTGCATACAGTTGCGTTCGGTTGCGTAGTATTACATATACTTGCGCAAGATATGCGTTCTATATCTCCGCAGAGAGTCCGCCGAAAAAAATTAAACATGTTTAATATTTTGGCGGACTCTCTGCGTAAAGCATTTTTACGTAAATCTACGTAATGGTATGCCATACCTCCGTAACAATACGCAAGTGTACGCCATTTACGCGCAACTGTACGCCAACCTTTGGAGACTTGCGTAAAGTGTAGCGTATAGTTGCGTATGGTTACGTATGCTTGGCGTACAGTTGCTTACAGATGCGGACTCTTGCTCTCCGCAGATGCTTTATTTTTTGCGTACTCTCGCGGACCCGTTTTGCGTTACTTTACGGAGACTTGCTTACAGCTGCGGATAAAACGCGCATTGTTGCGTAGAGTTGCGTATCTCTCCGCAACTCTCCGCAACTGTACGTAACTGTACGTAATTGAAGAATACGCGCAGTGTGAAAGCCCCATTAGATGCAAAACATTTTCCAAAAGAAGCCATATACTCCCTGGGATTTATAAAGGATTTCCTCCAGAAATCAAACCAAAAATATATATTTTCATAGTATTAAATTTATTTTGGTACATGTTTTATGCACTATCTCACGGAAGTGAAAAAGGAGTTTTATTCACTCTAAAAATATTGTTATTACGTGTAAACCTATGGGGTTTTCCAATTTTTAAATGGTAAAAAAGTACACATACTCCGTGGGATTTTTGAGGGCTTTATAAAAATGTTAAATCCTATAATATGATGCTTCATAGTTTGAAATTTGATGAAAACTGCTATACATGAACAGAACATTATTTTTAAAGGAATTTCAAGCATTTTTGTGTTGTGGTTTTTACGTGTAACCCTATGGGAAACAAAACGTTTTAGGTCAAAAGCAGGCATACTCCCTGGGGTTTATTAGACATTTCTAAAACCCATCTTTTCATAAATATGTCTTTTTATAGTCTGAAATTTAACATGAATCTTCATTTATCTGACTTTGATAAATAAAAAGCTGAATTATTATCAATCAATTAAACGTTGTTTTCACGTGCAAACCAATGGGACTACTACTTTTTTACCCGCTGAAAAGTACACATACTCCCTGGGATTTATAAGCAATATATACTGTTGTAAACACCTATGCAGTTGCTTTTCATTTATTGAAATTTCATTTAAGTTTCATATTTCAAAATTTCCGATTCTTTTTCATGATGTAATATTGATTTGAAAATAGTCATTTTTGCGTGCAAACCTATGAGAGAAAAAATGTCATAAGTACAGACCTCCGTGGGATTTTTCAGGCAATGAAATGAAATGTTCAGCATTGAACATGTTTTCCCAATTATCAATCCTTGGATTCGATCAAAAATTCGCGCAAGGAAAATAGAAATAAGGCGGATATTTCCCAAAAAAGTGGTATGTATTTACGTGTAAGTCTATAAAGAACGAAACTATTTTTCCGTTTGTCGATTCGCTCAGACGGAGCTTACCCCCCTCAGGCCAGCTGAGTAATCCATCTTGGTATTAGATTATTTTTGGTATTAGCATGTTTCTTCCTTTCATGAGAATTTTGCGACCGAGGTAGGGAGCTAACCTACCGGGGTCTCTTTCACAAGTAGCAAAGGTCGTGCCCGTTGCGGTTGGGCACTTTGATTTTAGGTCGACGTAATATGGGAGCGAATAAGTTTATATATAATAAATTTTCCCAGTTTTTACCAGTTGGAATATTTTACTATTCCCAAGCTTCGTTCGCTCATAATTAAAAATTCACCTGATGATTTTAATATACTTTAATTATTTATTAATCATACTTTTTAAATATATAATAAAAGTAGACCCATATTTAATAGCAAAATTTGATTAAAAAAATCATAGCTCACCGGATTGGTAACCTTCCATTGTATTTTACATGTAATCGATTACAAATTATCGATTAGAAAATTAAAATGCTTTGTCTTGTCTTTCCGTATACGCCCACAATCAAAGTTGATTATTACGTTATTTTAGGTCTGCTGTCTGCTGTCTTTTTAAGATATTTAAAAATTATTGTCTTGTTTTCTAATGAATCTATTTCAATTATTAAATTTCTTATTTCAATTAATAATTTTCTCTGTCTTTTATTCCTTCTTCCTGTCCTACTACATTCTTCATCTTTTATCAATTATTCATTTTCTATTCAAATCATTCTCTTCTGTTTAACTTCTTTCTTCCGTCCATTTTTTTTTATTCAGGAGAGAAAACATATGGGCATTTTTGTTCAACACCACAGGCCTGTGGTATAATGATATCTGCTATGTGAAAATAATATATCAACCAAATAATCCATCACTTATACAGAATTAATTTATCAGCCGATAAATCTATCACCTAAATCCTGTAATTCCACCATCTCTCTCCCTAAATAGGTGAGGTACACAGGTTTCTTCGCAACAATCCCAAAGCTTGCTCGAGGCTTGCCCGATATAGCAACAAGTAATGCATGTAAACTGGATCCTCAGTATTGTAGTTCAAATGTGACTAACCACGCATGTAACTATGTCCGTCGGAAAGAAATTAGCATAACTTTGAATCAACTATTAGACTAGCCTATAATCATGATAATGATAAATATTATAATCAGTTGATAAAATATAATCTCAAAAGCACAAACATGAACAATTATTAAAACATTAGAGGCTCGTTATCTATTTTTATAGTGATAAAAATAATCTAAACAAGTGAATATAGCAATAATAGCAAGACAAAAAGGAACCTCCATCCTTCTTCTTCTGTGGAAAATGTTGAACAAGAGTCGCACCTAGGACGTTCTCATGTGATCGAAGCGGATTATCCCCATCTCGTCCAAAGGCATCTCGTCCAATGACCGTTTCGTCCAAACGCGCTTCGTCTAACATTAGGTCGTCCAATTACCGTTTTGTCCAATATTCATTTCGTCCAATAGCCGCTTTGTCCAATAACTAGTTTGTCCAATATCCTGTTCGTCCAATAGCCATTTTGTCCATTAACGTTTGGTCCAATAATCAGTTCGTCCAATAGCCATTTGGGCTAACATCATTTCGTCCGATCTGGACAACCTGATGATAGGACAGAGTGACACTAAACACAGCGGTAGATTGGACGAAGTAGGACTAGACCACATGATGATTGGACGAATAGGCAATTAGACAAAGTGAAGATGGACCAGTATGGTTATTGGGCGAAATGGCTATTGGACGAACGGAATATTGGACAAATTGGTTACTGGACAAAGTGGCTATTGGACGAAATGTTTGTAGACGAAGTAATGTTGGACGAAGCGCGTTTGGACGACACGGTCATTGGACGAGATGGCGTTGGACGAGATGGCAATTTACCATCGAAGCTACTGTCTTTTGGCCCCTCTGCTTACAGTGTATATGATGCGTGCATCTCCCCGAGTGTAATCCAGTTGAGGACTCTGTGTTCTGATAGCTCCCACCTCTGCATAATAATTATTTTCTTTACCCTGAACACAAAGGGACTGCATAGCACTCAACCACAGAGTCCTTACATAACCATCTGATAATGCTTACCTCTCTTATATACACCACTGCATATTCTTTTGCACTGATGAACCAGAGAGTATTAACATATGTTAATACTCTCTGCACTGAACACACAGTGACTGCATAGCATTCAACCACAGAGTCATTACATAACCTTCTGATCATGCTTACCCCTCTGATCGCGCCTGATAGCACCCACCTCTGTATATTCTTTTACACTGAACAATTATGGACTGTATAGCATTCAACCACAGAGTCCTTACATAACCATCTGATCATGCTTACCCCTTTGATCGCGCCACTCAAGAGAATATGTAGTTCAGATTCTGAACGGTTTCATATTTGCTCTGCCCCAGTGGTATACGAGTACGACCGGTAGATGGCGTGATCATACCTTCGTAAATATTGGGTCTGAGATTTTTTCGTCGCCCGTGAATTCTCGGGGTCGCGCCCTCTTTCGGACTGGCAGCAATGGAAAGAAAAAAGATGGATCGGGAGGATATAGCGCTTTCAAAAAATCGTTTAAAATCTGAACTAGAGAATATGCAGAGATGGGTAGTATGAGAGCACAGAGTCCTCAACTGGCTGGACTACTCCTTGAGGCCTGCTAGTACTTGGCTTCGGTTATATCCGATGTGCATAGTGCGAAATAGTCAATCAAAAGTCTGCTTATATCCTTCTACCAAGGCGAGATGAAGAAGCAATTGAAAATAATTGCAGTTCTAGGTAATGCAGTTTGCGATGTAGTGCACTATTAATGGCAATATGTCAAGCAGACTCTGTATGTACACCGAACGTGAAAGGACTGGCCTTTGCAGACTGAACTATGTGTGCATCGTCATGTGCTAATGCTCTAGAAATTTGTCTTTTCTTACATGGGTATTTTGCGACCGAGGTAGGGAGCTAACCTACCGGGGCCTCTTGCAAAAGTAGCAAAGGTCGTGCCCGTTGCGGTTGGGCACGTTATTTTAGGTCAACGTATTAGGGAAGTGATTAAAATAATAACTAAAACATTTATCTAATGTTTACCAGTTGCAATATTTTACTATTCCCAAGCTTCGATTACTAATAATTAAAAATTTACAGGAGGATTTTTAATATACTTTGAATTATTTTTGAATTATATATTTTTTTCATATATCATAAAAGTTTCACTCAAATTTAATAGCAAAAGTTGATAAAAAAAATTCATACCTAACCGGATTAGAGACCTGCCATTGTATTATACGTGTAATCGATTACAAATTATCGGAAATGACAATTCCTGCTGTTTTTTAAAAAAATATTTAAATTTCTTTTCTTGTTTTCTAATGAATCTATTTCAATTATTTTTGTTATTTCAATTAACAATTTTCTTTGTCTTATCCTATTCATCCTCCCCTTGTAATATATTCTTCATCTTCTATCAATTATTCATTTTCTATTCAACCCAATTTCGTAGATATTCAAATTTGAAAGATACACCGTAAAACCAAATTTCTCTCTCTCAATATATTGATTGATTAATTGATAAATAGATTGATCTATTGATTGGTTGATTGATGTACTGATTCATTGTGGGAGATTGATTATTTGACTGGTGTTTAGATAGAAATATAGATATAAATGTAGATATATGAAGAGATAAATTGATTGATTTTATTCCTTCATTGGTTTATCTGTGATGCAGAGATTGGCAATTCCACAAGAAGTGCAATGTCCATGACGCCAAAAACCTGAAACTATCTCGTGACGATTAGTTAGGGATTGAAATACTTTGAAATTCAATAGGGATGAAACAGATATAACATGAGACCAATTTTGAATATCAAAGAATTCCATCTCTCACACTGAATCGCTCCATCAGTCAATCAATCAAAAAATAAATCTATCTATCAATTCATCTTTCTCTCACACTCAATCAATCCATCAATCAATCCATCAACTAATCAATCGATCAATCAATCAACCACAAAATTCATCACTTACCCAAAATTAATTTATCAGCCAATCAATAAATATCAGCCAATAAATCACCTACATCTAACAATTCCTCCATAACTCACCCTGAATAGCCGGGTTTACTAATAGGTGCAAATTTCAGGCATACTCTATACACAAAATTGTTCTTAAAGGGAAACCAACCCCTGGAATTATCATGCTCACAGTGAATGAAGAAAACTCCGATGTTAGAACTGTGAAAATTTTAGCAACATCGGACAACCTGTTCAAAAGTAATGAAGTGACAGAGATATAACAATCCCTGTCGCTAATGGGGATCCGTGCGATCGGCAAATTTGACGGAATCTGTGAGGTCATGTTGGACAACTCCTCATTCACTCTGTATACAAAATTTCACGGTTAGGGTATAGCATTTCTGTATTGATTCTGTATGTATTCTGAGAATGATGATGTCACGACCTTACTCTAAATTTTACATTAATCACTTTTTTTAAATATTCTATATACAAATTGAATGAGGAGTTGTCCAAAATGACGTCACAGATTCAGTCGGTGTTGCCAATCACACGGATCCCCATGAGCGGTAGTAATCGACTAATCTATGAATTTGAAAATTCATAACTTTTGAATGGGTTGTCCGATTTTGCTCAAATTTTCAGTTTGTTCATCTGATTTTTCTGAATTCAATGAGAGCAAGATAATTCTAGGGAGGTGCTTCACCAAGTCGTTCTTAAAGTTACGCACGACTTTACGTTCGACTGGTATCAGTTCTTGCGCTGAACGCGCGTAATAATGTGAACCATTACACACAAAAAGGGGTACCAATCGAACGTAAAGTCTTTCTTATCTTGGTGAAACACCGCCCAGGGTTTAATTCCCCTTTAACAACTCCAAAGCTTGCCTGAGGCTTGCCACATATAGCGATAACTTAATCTACGGAAACTGGATTCCAAGTATTGTAGTTCAATTGTTAGGCACAGGTTCAAGGAATATAAGATAGGTATGCTTGTTGCCAAGAAAAATGCATACATTTGAATATACTAGTAAACTATACTACTACAAACAAAAGTGTAAGCAAGTGATAAAAAATGATCCAAAAAGCATACAAAATCAACACACATTCAAACATTATTGGCTTGTTATCAACACTTTAATCCATTGGTGAAATTGCTCAGTAGAATATGACAATGTAACACAATATCAGGATTTAATATCCTAAAAAGAAGAAATTTAACTCTTATAGGCAATGTGTGAAAACCTGAATAAATTCGCTGAGATTATAGGAGAGATATTCTTACTCAAGAAGCATCATTAAAAAAAGATACAACTTCCATGTTGACTATTTCTCTGCGTATCTAGCATTATAGATTAAAGTTTGGCAATCTCTTCCTATATGAACTTTTATCTATATAAATGGACTAATGAGACCTATACAATGTTCTATTATGATATGGTTCTCGTCCCCTGTAACATAAAGGGTTGCGATTAATCACTATTTGATTTTGCGATCAATTGCAAACTTTAGTACATGATTTGCCATAGACTTGCGATTGATATCAATCGCTATCAATCCCTATCAGATTAGCGATTAATCGCAAACCTTTATGTTACGGGGCCCTGATTGATGAAAACTAATATAATCTTTTATCATTCTACTTAACAGGAAAAAAGGTAATCATCTTGCTGTTCATAAATAACATAAACCGTATGATAAAAGATGGATGAATAAATGACATGAAAAATGTGATGAGAAAGAAAAGGGGTGCATAAGGAAAGGAAAGGATGTAGTTTAAAGGCGTGTATCATTCAAATTTGAATATTTACGCCAGAAGAAGAGAGAAAAAGGATCGGCATCTAAACGCCTCCATCCGAAAGATGGTATGTGACCAGGCTTAGAACCCACAGGCAGGAACTAACCGAAGTCTATGACTGTCCTGAACAGCTTGATCACAGGCGCACGCCACAACACCTCAGTCATGGGTAGGAGGGATGTTGATATAGGGGTATGGACAGTATAAGTACATAGGGGAGAAATACAATGACATTTCATAAATCAGTTACATCTCTATAACTCTCTTATATTACATTTAATGGTCTTTCAAAGAGCAATGAATTTGTTGACGTCAGTCAACTTCTGTGCAATAGGCGGGTTTACTAATAGATGCAAATTTTATGCATACCTCTAACACAAATTGTTCTTGACAACTTGAAAGCTTGCCCGAGGCTTGCCCGACATAGCAACAAGTAATGTATGCAAACTGGATTCCAAGTATTGTGGTCTTATTGTTATCAACCTGTCTATGGAATACCACGTAACTAAGTTAAACACACATAAATTTAAATATATAAGTAAACCCGCCTATTCCCTACATATCATATTCAGATACATATAATGCTATCAATCTATATCTGTACAGCTTGAATATTCAAAACACTGATGCTAAATATTCACATTTTTTATGTACAAGAGTGAAGCAAATACGGGTTGCAAATACACATAGGATTACTGCAAGCAACAGGATTGTTTTTAGAAGTATCATCACAATGATATTTACAAGGTTGGGGAAAATGTAGACATAGGGTGTATGAGGGAGAGGGAAAGAAAAAGCAGAAATTTCAAGGTCTAGTAAAGAGAAGGATGAGGAGGAGATGAAGGAGGAAGAAGATAAGAACGAGACAGTAAAGGAGGGGAGGAAGATGTAGGAGATGTAGAAGTAAGGGAAATAGATTAGTAGGGTGATTAAGGAAAAGAGAGATTGGAGAATAACATACATAGAACAAAGAGGTGAGGAGAGAAAAGATAATGAGGGGTAACGGAGTATGGGGAGAAAGAATAATGAAAAGAGGATGATGATGAGAAAGGTAAAGAATCTTAGATAGTAGGGGTGGGAGAGAAGGATGGAAGGGCAGAGTGATGGTGACTGGAGCTCGAGACTGATGAAGCCCCAGTCACATAGAAGCCAAGAAGCAACACGATTCAAAACGACTCTTCAATCAGTTCACAGTCAGCTACATGCGAACAAAGAGTCGGGTTGAATCGTGTCGCTTCAGGGGCCCTGTGTGACTGGGGCTTTAGAAAGCAGAAATATAAGAATGAGAAATGATAGTTAAAGTGAAGCAAAAGGGGGGTGGGGAGGGGTAATCTAAAAGGAACTGAATGAAAATGTCTTCCAGCTAGCAATGTTTTGTAAAAGCGACATGGAATACATATTTCAATATAATCTATTTACATTTTAAATCTCACACTTTTCAGGGACTACAATTAAATCGACCTACTAAACATCAATTACGATCTATAAACAGACTGGCGTCTAAACCAATCATGATTCATTGCCCACAAAACTTGATGTTTCTTGTATGGAGCATTTGTAACAAACAATAATATTTTCAGCAGTCTATCTGTAAAAGTGCATTTAAAAGTCTAATCACAGTTGTGCTTCGTTACACAAACTTTGAGGTAACAAGCTATTACATTTATTTCTGTGTAATAGATTCCTCACCCAAACCCCCAAATTATGTGTCTTAGTTCATTTTAAAGTTCATTATTGCCCCATAATCATCCACTTCTCTAAAGCCCTCTTCAACCATCAAACAAAATAAAGTGTAAATAACTTCTTTGTAATAATTTCCCTTTTCGTGATAATTTCTCAAAAACATGGCAGCAAAGAAATATTGAAAAACAGAGAAAATGTCTTGGATTAAGTAGAAGGTGGTTTATTCAAATCCATACAAGTACATGTAGTGAAAGCAAGGAATACTCACATACTTATTCATTGGTAATCCTCATTGATCATATGAAAAAAGAACAATATGGAGTAGATCCTAAACATACAGTAATCCATAATAAATATACATTCATCAACAATAATTATGTCTATTACTATCAAAATAAAAGAATTCTTGCATTCCTTTCAAATGATCTTTTAGCTTGTCATTTTTTTTTAAAGTGACTGTATAAATGTGACCTGTCAGTATAAGTGCTTAAAAGAAGAAAAAATCAACAAAATAAGGAACATGATTTGCAGTATAATGGGTTGCTTGTCTAAGGGGGTGTTGCTCAAAAGTTGCAATTGATCGCAAGTTGCAGTTGATCGGAACGTGCCAATCAAAATAATTGTTTCACGCGCGTCTTGTTAAATGCGCATTCTGTGCGCGAATGAAAATGCGCGTTATCATTTTCAAAGTTGCAGTTGATTTGCAGTTGATTTTGAACAACACCTCCTAAGAATAACCCTAAATAACTGAGGTGAGTAGTGAATATTTATAGTGAATAGTTATCTTTTAAACCTTCTTCTACATTTTTATGCTAACAACAAAATTGATAAAATTAATCATATTGTAAAGATGATCCTTCATGCACAATCATCACAGATCCTCATCATTTTATTCAATGAAAAAGAAAAGAAATCTTATTGTATACAATTGAACAAAATCTAAAATCCTTTGTGACAAGAAAATGTTCCTAAGTAGAAATAATTTTGAGTGCATGCATTGGAAACTCCCCTCAGAAGTGCTTAGGAGTGGTAGTGACAATGCCATAGATATCAGTAATATCACATCTAAAATGTTTTCCTTCTGATCTTATTATGCAAGGATCGGCACAATAATACCTCCGAGACAAACCACTGTGAGCTGAAGGGACAAAGGTCTGGGACAAAGTAAACAACCTCCATTCAAGCATTAATGATAGCTAGATGGACACATAAGAAATTTCCATCCAT
Organism: Temnopleurus reevesii; assembly: GCA_036244855.1. NCBI lineage: Eukaryota > Metazoa > Echinodermata > Echinoidea > Temnopleuroida > Temnopleuridae > Temnopleurus > Temnopleurus reevesii. Next base: position 22,381 of record BQKZ01003736.1, read on the forward strand.
CTCATTCTGTGGAAAAATGTTGAACAAGAGTGGCAACTGGGACTTCCTTCTATGATCATGAAGCTATTGTGAATGCTTGAATGAAGTTGTTGCTTTGTCCAAGTCCTTTGTCCTTTCGGCTCGCAGTGAGCGTCAATAGATAGAGGTGCAAAAATAGACCACCTTATATTCATTCTATCAAACCTGCCAAACAAAAATAACATGATGTGGTTTTGTACTTGAATGTAACACATAAAATAATATTTAAAAAAAACAAATCATACTCAATTTATCAAATGAAATATCATAAAAGAATACATGTCATGATGAAATATTCGGAATCCAAAACTCATGTGCTTTACACACAATCACAGCTTTTATGATCATTTTATCAAGCATCAAATTCGCCACAAGAGCTCACTAAAAATGTCTGTTTACAATGGTAAAAACAAAACAACAGTTACAAGCCAGAAACTTTTCAAAGACTGCTCTTCAATGTCAAACTTCAAATATCAGGAATAACAACATGACATAAAATTTCACTTCAATTTGCTATACATTATTCCTATAAAATATAACTTTTCATAACACTTTCTAAGATATAACAATAATGGAATTCATACATTTTTCGCAACAAGAGCAGATCAACTTCCCAATAGAAAGAAAATATGTACATCCGGCTTTTTTGCACCAAATTTGTAGAATTATAACCTTGCAACTCGCAACGGTCAATCTACAAATATAACAATATTTATACACAAGACTGACACAAACTCACACGATGACGATAATTACAATATTAACAGGTATATAAATGGATTTACAAAAATGTACATTCTTAGACATGATAAACATAATTCAAAAAGAATAATTACATATACATGTCAATTAATTAGCTAAAGTACTTTCTGATCTTAGACGTAAAAAAAAAATCTACCTCTTGTTAAAAATTACTCTACATAACTAACTACGAGCAGCAAGGGAAATGACAATAATTATAAAAATAATGGAAGTTTGGTTTGATTATATCGTCAATGCTGGAGGTGGGAGCAAAGCCAAGAAGTGGACGCAAAGAGTAGACGCAAGTCACATGACCAGTTAACGATAACAAATACTCAGTTTTTTTTTAGAAATTGAATGGTCAAGGCTAGTAGTTCCACGAGTGATTCAGTAAACTTCATTCTAACAAATCTCATAAGGAATTGGACATCAAAAGTGATGAGAAATCAATCAAATTGGAAAAAAAATTTCAACAGAATTTGTCTTCTAAATTACGGTTTTTTAATTAAACAATCCATTTCAGAAAACATGGGGTTCTTTGGTCTGATTATATTTTAATGTATGTTGAATGGAACCTTAATGGAACACCATCACCAACATCCCATACACTGCAAAACCAAAGGTGCTACTTAACACCAATTCAGAATCTACTTCTTGTAAATATTGTACAACACAAGAAAAGTGTTGGATTAACACTAGTGCTGAAATAAAATGATTCCAACGATGATATTGTCAATATGTTTTGATATTGCAGCAACCAATTCTTAACACATCAGTGCTTTATTAGGGTAAAATTAAATCACCTCTGGTGCCGCTATAATTCTATTCTTGTGTTGAACAATGGAGATGGGAAAATCCACAGTTTTGTCATGAATAGTACGCTAACAAAAAGTTAACATCTTGATGAAATTCTTGAAATTTGAAATGGATGTCAAAGGTAATACACTACTATTGAGTTCCATACAATATTAAATTTCAATGAATCTCAATAGACAGTTGTCACAAATTTTCTTTGGAATAATGGATATGATACTTTTGTGGAATTACCCACAACACCATGATTGTTGGGGTATAAAATATGCGTAAAACACACATTCATTTCAATGTGATATTGGTGATCTTGTTGCTATATCAGATTCCAAGCAACATCCATCAGAATTAAAATCTTTCGGAACGTACTTCTCCAAAAACATTGAACGTTTATCTAAGGCACAGCAGGATATTTCAATAAAACTCGAGGAATTCAAGTCGCGAATTCCCTCTGTATATGTGACCATTTTGCAAGTTCAGTAATTTTTTCTCTTCTTTTTTCTTGGTTATAAAACATTTCCTTTCCCTTTTTTTTTTTCCTCAGAGGCAGGATTAACTAAGTAAGTACAAGTTCATATCGAGGACCTATGTGAATTTCTGCATGAGATACGTGTACACAAGCCAAACTTGCCTATCAATTTCAATCAAGTGCAAAAGACTCTCTAGACTTGTAATTCTTGTGCATATAAAAGAGATATATAGAAATCCCACCTGGTATAGGTAAAATTTTTATCAAATTTCTTACAAATATAAATAATTCTGTGGCAGTTTCTTTGAGCAAAATCAAGTATTAATGCACATAGAGTGCAGAACAATCAAGTAAGTTGCTACAAGATATATGTATAGCTACCAGAGAGATGCCAACTGTTTCGGAATATGCATGAGCTCGAAATTAAAATATGAATAATGCAACAGCTGAACAGTGAGAGTTAACATGACAACAATAACCATACTCATAGCCATTCAATTGTAGAAAAAAAGCCTTGAGTATATAATAAAATTCACGTCGTGCATATTCCGGAACAGTTGGCATCTCTGATACCATCTAATCGGAGAGAAATCGTATATAACCTTCTATACCTAAAAACATACATAACGAAGATAGTGATTCACAGTTTGAATTGTGACCAATGTTTTGTGTACCCTGTGGATTATCACCTACACTATAAAGAGAATTTATGAAAGTTATTTCTAGGGTTGTCTTGGAAGTGTTCTAATCTAAAACTGAAGTTTGAAAACGTTTTATGATTTTTCTAAGAGATGTTTGAATTGTCACCAATGTTTTGTGTACCCTGTGGATTATGACCTACACTATAAAGTGCATTTATGAAAGTGATTTCAAGGCTTGTCTATGAAGATTTCTAAGCTAAAACCGAAGTTTGAAAACGGTTCGTAATTTTTCTAAAAGTTTGAAAAGTTTTTACAGTGATTAAAGAATGACCCGCATTCATTAAATTGATAGATTTTTTAAGAAAAATGGATTCTGAATCCTTTTGGAAAAATTTGATGAATATCTCGGTGAAAGAATGAATTTGTGATATAAAAGGCAGCGTAATCTGAATAAATTTAATGCAGTCATAGACTTATCAGGTTCTATGACTGCAAACTGAAAATACACTGGATTCCGAAATTTTTGCGCTTGATGAATTTTGACTTGAATAGTTCAGTAATAACACATTACCAATCACTTGTAGATGACATATATTCGCATGTTGGCATCGAATGTATTAAGTTGATTCTTTCATGGGTACTTTACATTAGAAAATATTGATTATCTAGGAAATCCACAAACTTTAATGCATGGGAAAATTTTTAATTCTTTTAGGTGCGGAACCTGAAGGATTTGGCTCTATGATCTTTAAAGAACCCTTCCTATACCTAATTCAAAATTCCTTTACATGTAAATTGAGCTTTGCAAAAGGTGAGAAGTATATAATTAGGTTTTCATTTATCAATCTTCAGATGGTAGCTTTATTGAAAGATATCCTGAACAATTTACAGCATCATACACATATCAAGAGCATGCCTCTTTTGTTCTTTTTGAGTATTAATAAAAGATATCATGTGCTCAACAATTAAAGCAACATCATTCTGTGTAGCTATATTTCCACAAAGTAGAAAGAAAGAGCTTGCGAGAGGAATTAAAAGCATCTAAATCACGAGTGAAAAGTCACTACTGCATGATGGTAATGGCAAAGAGAAGCATAGATTCTAGATACCTAGCTTGAATTACATTTCTAAAACTTTTTTATCATACATTAGTTGGCAACAAGAAGCACAAATGAACGGGTTTCTTTGACATAGTAATGTTCCTGAAAAGGTTTCCGGAAGTTAAAAATGACTTAAGAGACGACTTGTGAGCAGTCCTTGTGGTATTGTTTGAGTGGCTTCATGAAACGATGAGAAAACAGACATGAGGTAGTCCCGACATAGCGGCGTGTGCACTGGCACGCTGCTAAATTGTGTGTTTATTATCTATCACTTGTTCAAATGTGACTGTCACAATGATGGTTTGATCTAACGCAGAGACACCAACCTTCCTGGAATATGCATGTGGTAAAAATTAACGGCTGAACAAAAGTGAGAGCAAACATACCGGTACATGTAACAATAATAACTTTGCTCTCAGCCATTTACTTGTGATGAAAACCTGGAATTCATATGAGAATACATCTCATGCATATTACNACATCTCATGCATATTCCGGAATAGTTGGCATCTATGTCAACGGTTATGAGTTTGTGTGCCACTGATGAAATGAGTGATAGTTTGGAAGTACATGTACCACGCTGAAACTGTACAAGTCATTTCTAAAGTCATTCTCAACTTACTTATACACTGAATTGTAGATATGTCTTCATCTCTGCCTCATAACATAGACATTATTTGCACCAAGTTTATCACACATCAAGTTCCTTCAAGAAACAAACTGCTACGATCTCCCGAAGTCTGAACGGTTCTCCGTTAAAATATCTGCCGAATAATCATCCATCGTCTTCAAAATGATCAAAACTTCATTGAATAGTCACAAATAAAACAAATGGCAAAAAATTCTGAAATTCATTTTCATTTCAAGAAAGTGATTAAGTGACAATTCGACATTGACAGCATTATCCGATAGTTCCTACTTGCTCATGTACATTTTAACAGTAAAAGCGATCAATGATAAAAACAACTCTTGTTTATAAAAACATATTCATGTACGACTGCAACCTGTGTATAATAATGGATCCTTAGTGTCTGTAACGAGTGCATTAAAGCATGTCTATAAAGACCATTTTCATTTAATGGGGACACTTCTCCTAGCCTCCTGTGGCCTTTGTAGACAGTTTGACTGCAACCTCGTTCTTGGGTTGTCGTTTTGGCAACATGCTGGAGAACAAATGAGCAGATATACTTTGATGCCTTTGTCCAGAAAAATGGTTTCTCGCTGTCTTGTTGCCCTCCAACATGGCCGACTATGAGGTCACACGAGATGATGCTTTTCGACATCACTCCAGGCTCTTCCTGATTGGTCAGTGTCGAGATGATGCTCCACATGGATAATTAGTACCGTACGATGAGTATTTACAGATTAAGTGGCCAGTTACACGAAACACTCATCGGTTGAACTCCAAGGATACCCCATAGAAAAGCATGTAATGGGATACCTATCACGGCTCATTGCAACCAGGCCCGTAGAGAAGTATAATACTCTTATCACACAGGTCTCAACGGTCTATGGGATACAAATGGAGTTCACCTCCTGAGGGCTTAGTGCAACTGGTGCTATGGTATCCCATAGACTGGCATAAGAACAATAGAAGTCTCTATGGGATGTCAATGGATTTAACCCCATTGAGCGATTTGTGCAACCGGGCCACTGGTATCCCATAGACAAACGTAATAATCTTATAACACAGATCCCTATGGGATATACATGGAATTCACCTCCGAAGGGCTTCATGTAACCAGGGCCTTGGGGCTCTTGCTCAAACTAAGATGGATGAATAAACGACGACATTATCCGGGTTTTGCGGAACAGGTCTGTTGTGATGGCCGGCTTTTTCCGACAGATCTAAATCGGCGTAGTGCATGCTGTGTTCATTCGGAGGCTGAAATATGAGATTGAAAGAAAATATAAAAATTCAAAAATAAAAACAATGATATTACAATAAATAATCTTATGTAAAAATCACAGGAATGGGCACAGAGATGCCAATCTCATAAAAAAATAGGGAGCTTCAGGGTCTTTTTTACAATGACTTCGGGAGTATCACAAATAACCAAAATTACTGAACCAGATGTATGTTCCTTTGTCACCAAACAATCTTTTGATTTTCATACCATCAAGGAACTTCATTTCCTCTACAGTATGTACCCCATGATAAAGCTGAAAAGGATGTCATTGATCTATAAATTGAATTGCAATACAAAAATCAATGTAGATTTTAGAGTTGCCAACCATTCCAGGGGCCTGTAACATAAAAGATGCAATTAAACTTACAATAAATATCTATCGTAAGTCTATGGCAAAATGTGAACCAAAGAGATGCAGTTGATTGCAAGATTAATTGCATCTCTTTTATGTTACAGGCCACAGAATATACATGAGGTGTATTTTCATTTCAATTCATGGCTTTCATTACAAATGAATGACTGAAAGAACGGTCAATTCTGTCATGCTCTCTCTAACATTTCTTCAGCTGTTACATTATTCACATTCTAATTCTGACCTCATGCATATTCTGGAATGGTTGGTATCTCTGCACTATGACTACATCCCTTTGCTAATTAGCCGTTTCTCTTGTACTAGCTGTTTTTCTTGTTTATATTCTGATATAGGACCTGCCTAAACTGATTTACTGGAATTCCACCTTTTCCACAAACATTGTGACGTACCAGTAAGAACACAGATTTTCCACAGGGGGAAATAATAATATACATTTTCACATGTCACCTTCACATGACTAGTTAGACACAAGTACAATAGCTATAAAAAGCAACATTTTACTTCACTGCAATTACATGCCCAAAGCTTCAAGCATTGCCACCAACAACACTAAAAACTGAAAAGTTTTTTTTCCCAATAAGTATCAACAGGCAAAGTAAATTCAGTTTAAAGGTGAATTAATCCCAGCATTAAGCTGTTGTTAGTGGACGAAGAAAAATACCATGATTAAACTGTGAACAATTGGGAGAAAATCGGATGATCCATTCAAAAGTTATGATTTTTAAAAGTTTTTTTTACACCCTTTATGGGCTCCTTGAGTTAGCAACCTACAGGCACAAAACGGTAGCCAACATGGAGAACCCTCCATTCACTTTGAATACAGAATTTCACATTCTCTTCTTTTTATAGAAAAGTAGACAATATTCGACTTGTTCGTTTAAATACAATATGGAAATATTTGGGATGAATCTTGTTGATTCCTTGTCTATTTATTTTTCTCCAAAAGGAACAAAATGTGAAATTCTGTGTACAAAGTAAATGAAAAGTTCTTCATGTTGGCAGCCATTTTGAGCCACTAGCTTGCCAACGCACGGAGCCAAAGGTATATTAAAGTGTAAATCAAAGTTTTGAAAATTCATAGCTTTTGAACGGATCATCCGATTTTGCTCAAATTTTCAGAGTTTGATCATCATATTTTTCCTCATTCACTGTCTGCATATCAAAAGCTGGGTGAAGTTCCCCTTTAAAAATCACAAAATCAACCATTTTTCTTGATACCAATTATACAGGCAAGCCAGAGAGTGAGAACAAACCCTAGAAACAAGCTCAGCATGACCAAAAAAGAAGAAAACAAAAGAAATTAATTTGAAGCGATTTTCAGAATCATTCCAAAAGTGCGGGGTTGAACCAAAAAAGGGAAAAAATCATTATTTGGGCATATGACATTAAATTTGGGGGTAATAAACAATCAAGAAAGTGCAACTTATTTGGATCTTTATGTACAAAAAAATGCTGGTCCTTATTTTTCCTACCGATGTTATTCCATAGAAGGGCGTACACAAAAAAGACCTGGGCCTCATGACAAGGGATTTATTCCAAAAGAATTTCAAAGGACAATGTTAAATTATTTATTATCTATGGGACATTATTGGCATATCTACATGTATTGGAAATATACTGCTTCGAAAAAAATAACAACCAAAAACAAATATATACTGGAGAACCATTTCTTTTCTCATTTCAAAATGATGACGAACAAGAGCCCAACATTAATTTCATGCCCGAATAAGTAGCCGTGTCAGTGCCATTCCACAAGACATCATACCAATAACGTGAGTACAAAGGGTGCGCAGGGGTACATGCAATACTGGGGCTAGGTCAGGAGTACCTCATGCAAGGCTACGCCACCTGATATCCAGGGTTTGTATTCCCTCTCTCTGATGCCTTCCGATCGCATAAAAACAAACGAAAAAGTTCTCAAGTCAAACTTTGGCGTCAAGATGCATCGAACCATTCATTCATGTAATGCAGTCAAAAATATCAAATTTGATGTGTGCTGGCAAAACCAATAAATTGATGGTTATGCTTGGAAGTGAACAAAAATATTAAAAATATATGTTTCATGTACTGTTGGCTGCCAAGTGGGTTCTCTTGTCAAGAATCTTGATGAAAATTCTTTCTATTTCTTCTTCCCTTGTATAATTTACAGCTGTACGCAAGGACCAGGATTCACAAAGGTAGTTTATTTTGTCACTAGGTTTAAACAATGGGGTGGTATATACCTTAGTGTAAGTATGCTTGGTTAATCATCACGTTGGCGCATTCGTTGGACCACCTCTATGTGTATGTGCTAAATCACACGCACTAACGTTTGGATTTTGAATTTTACCATGCCAAACATTCCCAAACTTCTCTTTTCCCACAACCCTGGCTTGTTCCTTGATGCCATTTCATGGCATTTGAATGTTGAAATTGATCAGAGGGCTTAATTCACCTACTATGAATTATTTTGTACACAAAAATGCTAAAACTGTGGCCTGAAAATAAATTGCTTGGGTCTGAAGTGATGCTTTCCCACATCTTCTTTTCCCTTTTCAATCTGTTTTGCTATTCCACTTCCAGAGATGCCAACCGTTCCAAAATAAACATGAGGCAAAATTAGAATGTGAATAAAGAAAAAGCTGCTCAAACAAGAGTGAGAAAAAACATGACAACAATAACCATGCTCTCAGCCATTCATTTCTAATGAAAGCATTAAATTAATATGAAAATATACCTCATGCATATTACGGAACGGTTGGCAACTCTGGAGTGAGTATAATCAACCCTTATATTCTCTTCCTCTTGGTGGCGATCAAACGGTACATTGCAAGGTTGGGAAGAGGCCAACTTTTTTGAGAAATTACACTACAAGCAATTCAAAGCACAATCTAATAAATAAAAAAAGAGGTTGAAAATAGAAGGGTGCGAATAAAGAAAATAAAAATGAATGATATCAGGGAATAAATATTTTCAAAATAAAAATAAGTGAAAAGGAAGTCAATAAAACAATCCTTAACATGGTGTATAATGGGAAAGGAGGTAACACCTTTTCAGCTGAGAATTCAATTCTACATGTATACACATGCAGCATACAATATCATGCGTGAAAGATGCACTTAATATTTCAATATCGATCCAGGATCGGGATTCAATAGAGGATGATTAAGGCAACACATGTATAGATAAATCAAAGTGAAGTCATTTGGCCGCCATATTGGAGGACAAAGAGCCCATGTGCATTAGTCTATGGCAACTTAACAGATGCCATCCTTAAAGAGTTTTAATGAGGATAGAAATTAAAAAGTGAATCACTAATCAGCTCAACCAAATACAGCAATACCTGTCTATAGTAGACACACAAGGGAAACAGAAAAAGTGGAAACTGTAGACAGATGGCCATTATAAGGAGGTTCTATAACACTCATTTTCATCTGTAGGGAGTCATTTCAAAGGCCACTGAAGACAGGTGGCCACTATTGACAGGCTGCTAAGACAAGTTTGACTGTATTTTCTGATCAGAAGAAATATAACAACGAGATACTTTTTCTCACAAGAAAATTTTCGGTTCAGCTTTCGATGGTTCAAATTCTAATTTCTATCCGCATGCATTTTCTGGAAGTTTAGCACCCCTGCAATTATCATGGACTTATACATGGGAATCTCCTTAAATGTCCTCCAAGATGGTGGCCTGTGACATCACACGGAACCAAGCTATTGAGTACTGTATGTATTTACCAATCAAACTGACCATCTCTTCCTATTATTACCGATGAGTGTTCGAATAAATAAATCAATAACATCAAAAAACTGTAAGGATCTGGGCTCTCTTGCATCAAATATTGCACTAAAATGCAGCTAAAAGGCTAATGCACACATGGGCAATCCAACAAAAGCATCATTTCTTGAACATCTATTTCTTGACAACTGTTTGATGAATTTGGTTGAACTTCATTACATATGAGAGATATATTGTTTATTACACACACATTACACATTTTCATGAATTTCAATGAATAGTTGTGTCACAGACATGACACCTTCGTAGGATTGTCCACTCCCAATCAAATAAAAATCTAGGTGCATATTTGGGGCCTTGATCTTATGATCTGCGTTTAGTTGCAACCATTTAGACAAGAGTGTCTAGAAATACATTTTTATTGTCAAAATATTATTTTTCTCCCCACTTGAATATTTATATGTTAATTCATTTATTTTTTAAAATTTATAATTCATTTGGAATTTTACAAGAAAAAAGACAAAATATATGCCATAAAAAAGGAATTGTGGTCATTATCATAGCTTAGTGGTATCCACAAAGGCACAGTATGACTTGGCTAAATATAAATAAATCAATAAACAAACAAATGTAGAGTCATTGCGCTGATGCCAAGTAAATGATATTGATCCTCTAGAATGTGATCATCGGCAATTAACTTTTAACTTAGAAGAGTACCATTGATGGAGAATATTTATTGAGAGGGAAAAATTACCGCATTACATATGTCCTAAACAAATAAGATATGAAAGTGTTTGGTTTTCCAATGAATAAATTACAATAAAGTGATATGTATTTTGTGACCAGTGAGATATGACCTTCAAATAGCGATACCAGCAAATTCTTCAATTCTAAAATTCAAACCACAAATCAATTTGAAAAAAAAGAAGAAAACTTCAAGGACACGCATTTGAATATCCAGTTATATTATGCACATTTTCATCATAACCTAGGGGACATTTGGCTGAGGTAGTTTATTCAATATTACTTTTTTTCAATAAATTTGCATAGTTTTCTTTTTTTGAATAATTATATTATCATTTGTTTTATCTAAAGAACTGGTGTATTGTCCAGAGGTAATCTTTTTACTGGTTATCAACAACTAAAAAAAAAAATTAGCAATTATGTAAAAAAACTTTTAAAATTCAATACATTTGAATGAGTCTGTTTCTTCCGAGTTTTTTTATTTAGATTCTTACGATAGAAATGGAATTAAACTTCTAGATTTAACCCATTTACATTGTACATTTCTACTTGAATCTATTAAAATTCAATGCTCCAATATTGTGAAAGATTAGATCAGTCACGATTCTTCATTCCCTTGCTAAGGCCCCGGTCACATAGGACCCCGGAAGCAAAACGATTCAACACGACTCTGCTGTTAATTCACAGTTAACTGCCTCAGTACAGAGAGTCGTGTAGAATCGTGTTGCTTCCGGGGCCCTATGTGACAGGGGCTTCACCAAAATGCACTCATGCAAGGCTGAAGTTAGGGGAGAAGATTACCAAAGTTAGAATTTTTCACGCTTTCTCTCAAAAGCGGCAATTAGTAGAGGGGGTACGGTAGCCGAAAAAAGACAATCTCTTTTTACGATTATCCAGAACAAAGATCGCATACGCAACCTGTATAAGGGGCATGATAGAGACGTTCAATGAAACAGTTAGTGCGTTTGAAAGATGAACATTATGCAATTATTCAAGACTGTCGGGAATGCATAGTTGTATTGGATGCTCAGATATGAGTAGTTATTTCAGATGTCAGCGTTAACATGACAGAAAGCCAGTAAAGTGTTGATAGGCTAATAGATTCTTGCATTAATTCACTCACTCTAAATGTATATCTACTACAAAAGGTCATGCAAATGATTAAATTTTCGGAATAAAGATTTTTTGCCCCCTCATGAGAAAATTCACAGGGATGCAAACACTGTGCATTCTTTGAGAGAAACAAGCCGATTGAAGTTCAGAAAATAACGAGCAGTGAAGATAACCATTGCATCAAATCAACTGCAATAATGAAGAGAATTTGACTTTGAAATTACCATTTATTTCTCTAGCGTTTGCTTCACGGCTTTATAAAGAGAAATTAAAAACATATGTTTTGTTTTGGGATGAGTGTAGTTCTGTACAAGGAAAATTGTAAAGCAAACTTGCTACTAGTAGTATGTTCCTGAAAAAGTAATTTTAATTTCTATGTTTAATCGCATGCCCCAAATTATCTCCAACAGTACGAGACAATACAATAGATGTCGGACATGAGATATAAAGTTGCAAAAACACACTGAAATATCTTAATGCAGTCATCAGGGAATGAACTTGCAGGGGATAGCTATGAAAAAGCTCACTTAGAGGGTGTTGTTCAAAATCAACTGCAAATCAACTGGAACTTTGCAAATTGTAATGCACATTTTCATTCACGCACAGTATGCGCATTTAACAAGACGCGCATGAAACAATGATTTTTTTATTGGCACGTTCGGATAATATGCAACTTGCGATCAATTGCAACTTTTGAACAACACCCTCTTAGAGGCTCTCAAGGAGAATTTTAGGAGAGCTAAACTGGGTCTTCATGTTGTAAGATTGGCGCTCTATAAATCACTCCCCTAAAAGCATCTACGGGCCTTGTTTATAACAGATTTATTGAAATCTTCTTCAATTTTGAAGCTTTCTTTATCCTCAAGTTGTATGAATGTTANGTTCAAGAGAAGAATACAAGTTTGATTCCCCTCGCGAGTAGTTTTATTGATTGCATTCGGAACTTCTCTAAACGGTCCCTTTGTTCTGTTTTTAATCCTTGCGTTCGGAGCGTACTGAAACCATTGAGGTATTAAATCTCTCCTCCCTTAATTTGGACTATATAAACTGCCCCTACGGCTTTCAAAATAGTCCAGGAAACATGGGGGGGGGGTGCTTTATTGTGTCAATTTTATTCATGCCCATAGCGTACACTACCTCCTTAGAGGGAGCGTTTCCAGTGACATCATTTACTGCTATTTCGAAGGACAATTAAATAGCCCACGTGCACTAGCCAATAGATTACCCGAAGCAATGGCATTACTTGGTTTTTTTTTTTACAACATAATGATGACTCTAAATAACAGAAGCTGGTGTGAGGACTCAAGTAGGCCAGTTGAGGACTCTGTGGTGTAATAGCACCTGCCTCTGCACATATTCTTGCCCTTTACACACAGGGACTACACACAGCAATCAACCAAAGATTCTCACCTACCCCTCTGAAAAAGTCTCAGGGCAGTGTTTCATCAAGTTCTTGTGCTGAGTGATCAAGAATCTTGTGCGTACGGTATAACACTCGTTAAAGGAATCAAGTCTTTCTTAAAGTCTTTCAAAACTTTAAGAATGATTGGTGGAACACAACCTTGGTTGAGTGCTGTGTGTAGTCCCAGTATGTACAGAGCAAAGATATGTGCAGAAGCAGGTGCTACATGTATAAGGCCATAGAGTCCCCAACTTGACTAGGTCTCAAGCAACATGGGCCAGAATTGGGTCTAAGTTACTAACGTGATCTTTGAAACCCAGCAAGAAGATCTTTTCACCATGTTGTGACATCATACTTCGGCACTCTATAATAATCCCTCGTTTTCAAGGTCTGATGCAATGGTCTCTCATAGAAAACGTTGCTAGAAAGTTGCAATTGATTGCAAGTCAACTGCAATCAGTTGCAAATTGAAACACAATTTCTCATTTGCATAATGTCTGCATTTTTCATCAAGATATGCTTGAATTGAATCAATAATTTTGATTGCCGTGCGCCGATAAGCCCCAACTTGCGATTCATTGTGATTTTCTAGCAACATACCCTAAGACAATCCTATATTTTCATGGTCTAAAGGCCTGGGCACACCAAACACGGCAAGGCATCACCGCATGGTATTTATGCGATATCTCTCCTGTGATTGGCAAATATTAAACACCCTCTCGCGTGGAGGAGCGCGCTGGCCAATAACGACCAAGATACTGCTCAAATACCCTGTCGTTATGCCGTGCCGTGTTTGGTGTGCTGGGGCCTTAATGCTTTTTAAAAAATTATTATTATAATCCTCCACAAGGGCCTATTGTGATGTCACAAAAACACATTGTATAGGACGGTTGATGGGTTGGTTAATAGTGTTGGGTATACAAACCTGGCCTGCGCCGTTCCCTCGACCATCAGAATTGTCATGTCCGCGGTCGGGCTTGCGGTCTACCATCGCATATCTGGAAGGTGGAGAAAATGTAAGGAAATTGGAAATAGAGATAGAGAGGGAGGGAGAGGGGGGGGGGGGGGTAGGTGAGAGATAGGGGAAAGATGGGAGAGAGGGGGAGAGAGGAGGAATAAACAGACAGAAAGAGAGTAAGAGAGAGGGAGAGGGAGAGAGAAAGGGAGAGGGAGGGGGAGAAAGGAGAGAGAGAGAGAGGAGCGGGGAGGAGGTAGGTGATAGTGGGGAAGGTAGGAGAGGGAAAGAGGAGGAATAAACATACAGAAAGAGAGTAAGAAAGAAAAAGAGAGAGGGAGAGAAAAGAGAGACAGAGAGAAAAACAAAGAGAGAGGGAGGGGGAGAAAGAAGGGTAGAAGAGAGAGGGAGAGAGAGGAGAGAAAGAGAGAAAGAAGGGAAAAATCAGAGTGTGAATAATGCAACAGCTCAGCAACAGTGACAACACTAACCATACTCAGCCATTCATTTGTGATGAACGCCTTGAATTCAAAATGAAAATACACCTCATGGTGTCTTATTTTTTAAGAAGTAATCAATTCTTTTAACAATTAATTTATTCAAATATAATTCATTCATTTTTTGTAATATTCAACATCTAAGTTTTAATGATAATCTTACCTTTTGAATGTATCTTTTTTTCACAATATATAATTCATATTTGTGTATTGTATGCATGTGAATATCATATTTTGCATTTCTGTATGTATTTATGTATACCTATTTTCCAATGTTCTTGTTTTTCTATGGTTATGTTTTTAATCTCAGACCCATGATATAAAACAGTGTTTAACCCATCTTGTTAACCTGGATGAATATGTTGAAATAAATAATTTAAAAAATAAATATTCCGGAATGGTTGGCATCTCTGCACTATGCGTAATCTGTCTGGAAGGGAAGACTTACTCTGCCTGGTCTGGGTTGTCTCGTGTGTGTGCGATGGCGCTATGCTGCCTCGGTGCCGCTTTCGGTTTGATGCTCTCCTGAAATCATACAGAAAATAAGCAACATTTATCATCTCGCGTCATCACACAATAATAATAATAACTAGATGAAACCTCGACCGCACACTAGTCTGCCAGAACAGACCCTTAGGTTTCGTTGTGCGCATACACAGAGAGTGATACAGGGTATGCATTGTGTGTCTGCATGCTCTGGTAGAGCAATGCTGTATGTGTGTGATGTAGTCACACAATATGCATACCCTGTATCATGCTCTGCGCATGCACACACCGAAAGTCTAGGGTATGTCCTTGCAAACTAACCGCACACTGTCAAAATTTATGCCTCTGCCATCACGCTATCAGAAAGATATTATTGCTTGTTCCATGCCATTGGACATCAGAAATATTTTGGGTGATTTTGGGGCACTGTGAACTTTGACCACGTGAACTCAAAATCTTCTCCCTCCCATGCTAATACAAATAAAATCAGCAAAAAAAAACAAATATAATTATAATTATAAATATTATATAGATTATTTGTATATGGCTCAAAACAAAGAGTGCCAATGTGCATTCCCCAATGTTTAGCACATATAAGAGATATGTAGAGCCACGTCATTTATCACTGCCAGGTCCCTCTCAGTACCAGATGGTAACAAGAAAATATTGATGAACATGATGAAAAAAAAAACTGCTTGCAAGTAGGATGCTGTACTCCGCAGATGCAAATTTTATGCATAAACAAAGATTGTTCTTAAACAACTAAGAAACTTTCCATTTGCATAGCAACAGATAATGTAAGCAAACTGGATTCAATGTATCTAAAGCCATGGTAACATAGGACCCCGGAAGCAACACGATTCACCTCGACTCATTGTTCTGAGGAAGTTAACTGTGAATTAACATAGAGTCGGGGTGAACCGTGTTGCTTCCGGGGTCCTATGTGACCGGGGATTTAGTACATCAGTTCAATCATTAAAAACAGTTATAAGGAAATCCTTGTGGCTGCATTCGTTGTCAAGAAACCTACATATATTTGAATCACCTTGTAAAATGACCAATTGCACAGAGTTGAGGTACTTGTTACGGCAGTAGCATTGGAATGCTTTTGTGGGAAAGCCTGGGTCGAGTGCAGTACAATATGGATACATTTCTTGCCGACGGAAATTAACACCATGGGTGGGATTCAACCCTCTGAACTTCTAGTTGAAGGGTGAGAGTCAGAACCACTACACCACTACACCACATTAGTCTGCCAGAACAGACCCTTGGCTTTCGTTGTGTGCATGTACAGAGAGTAATACAGGGTATGCATGAGGGTAGAGCAATGCTGTGTGTGATGTAGTCACACAATGCATACCCTGTACCACCAAGGTATCATGCTCTGCGCCTGCACACACCAAAAGCCTAGGGTATGTGCTTGCAGACTAATACCACATTGCTTTCACAGTATAAATTAATTAGATATGGCCATACTAAATTATTTACTAAAGAACAATGCTTTTGATCTCCCATTCGTATCATAATAAGACAATGAGCCTTCCATTAAGAAAAAGCTATTGAGCTTTACATTGCCCAAAGCTTTTAGTCTGATTAAACTATGAAATTATTGATGAAATGCAGTGCCAGACACCACTGGTGCACAAATACAAGTATACAAAATGGGAAAACATATTTCCATGGGGTTGGGTCCACTTTTAATGCAAAGTCCATGTAACGTAGTGATCCACTTTGTCACTTCACCATGAAGATCAATTCAGATCTTCTTATGCTTCGATCTATTGATGAAAATTAATTTTTTTTCTCAGTTATACACATTTGGATTTGAAATCTTTTCTGGATTTGAAGGTACAGGTATACAAAAAAATTCACTACGTTACATGGACATCCCACTGCCTTTGCATGTGCAAGAAATTGTCAGGTATCAAATTCCAATATGCTATGGTCATTGAGGAATACTTCTGGGTGAGATACTTATTGGACTGTATTTGCCTGGTATGAAAAAGACACATATTTAGGTTTTTTAATGTCACAAAAATGGACCCAACCCCATGGAAATACCCTAATACTTTTTTCCATGGAACTTCATATTTCTGAATACGAGACAGAACTATAATCTTTTTGAAGTTCACTCTTTTCGATCATAACAGAGTGTATTATACAGTGATTGGCTATTGCTGATTATACATAAAACGTGAAATTATGTGCAGAAATGGATTAGTTGATGAATTGAGGCTTAATTTAGGGTTGATGAAACTTGTATCTTGATATGAAATCCACGAAGTGGTGTGCCAAGTTGGCCACTATTGTGTTGTGTAATGGTGGTGAATCCAATGCCATAAATAGCATTTTGTTGAAAATTATTATTTATGAATAAAATTGATGGAAGTAAAGAGTACATAATTTATGCATTATTAATTTCTTGAAAAGTATGAGCCCATATTTTAGCATACATAATCTTTATGACTTGTTGACATTATAGCAAGCTCTAATTTTCATATTTTGAAAGACCTTTGTAACACAAAGCTAAGGTAAGTTCTAAGGAATGAAATATTATTTTAGCAAGTTCATGGTAGCGAAATTAGCAAAAATAAAATCCCAGTGAAATCTTCAGCTTTATACAGTATCAGTTTTAAAAGATTGAATGGATTATGGTTTTAGTTGTGATTAATGATTTTCCTATAAACCGGAATTGCAAATACTTTGTTTTATTTTGATGTTATGAAATTTAGCCTGAATATATGGGGCTACTCTGAAAGGTAATTGCTCTATTTCTGATGAAATATTGGCCTTGTCATGAATATGTTTATATGTATTTCATATCTTTACTGCACTACGATGAAGGAATATTGAACATTAAAAAACAAAAAAAGAGCAAAAATGCTTTATATTTACAAAAAAATTGAGGATAAAGTTGATATGAAATGGTAAAGAACTCATTTTGACGAAAATGGTCTATGAATTTCTTAATGAATTTATTTATGTATCTTCATTTATTTGGAACTTTGTAATTGATTATTCGCTATATTTTGACTCGATTGGAAATGAAAATAAACTGACTGAACTGAACTGAACAAATGAGAAGTATGTAATATAATATAATATAATAAACAAACTTATGGAAATACATGTATTTGCCCTGTCCTTTTACAGAATGAATGGGGATATAGAAAAATTTGAAAGCAAAATCAAATTTGTATTTTGATGCAATGATACATGATATGTCTGCGCTGTGATTTATAATCTGCATGTGAACGGGGCAAGACCCTGTACGTACCTCCTGAACACCATTTAACGGTGCCTCAACATCGTTCTGAAAGTCAGACCAAAGTCAACGATTATTTCATAACTAAACCCACGATATCACTACCATTTCAATATCCAGTTTGTCAACTAATAGTTTTCCAAAAGAATTAGAATAAAAACACTTTTCAAAAAGAAGAAAAAGTTACCAACCTATGGAGTAATTCTACAATTTGCAGGTAAGAATATTCTTATTATGAAGAGACTAAAAAGCATGCCTAGCTACTGAACAACTTAATCCCAGCTTCCACATATGGCAGTAATGCATAAATCAACTACCTGCACTTAAAATGCTAAAATTCTACCATAGGAAAAAAGGAGTTACTTTCCTTTCCCATTTAAATCATGGCTTCAAATAAAAGTATTACTATAACCTCTATTACCAAGAGAAATGATGAAGTTTGAAGCAAGGAATATCTTGGGAATATTTTGTACCAATGAAATACTTTTAGTAACAAATCTTGAAGGAATTTTCTTTTCATGGAGGACACTGTAACAGCAAGAAACTTGGCGAAATATAGGCAAAGTGCATGAATGTAGATTTGATGTAAATGTATGTATGGCTGTGTGAACGAGCCTGTTTGTGATAATGGGAAGTATACAGAGTGGTGCACACTAAAAGCAAGGCAAGTTCCCATTGAGTAGAACAAGTGCAAGACTATGAAGCTTCATAAGCTGAGAAGTTGAATGTAGTGCAGGATTAATGTTGAGCAAACTAGGAATATTCCTTATGTAAGAATTATTCATACCCGCCAATATTTTCCTTTCGTTTTTCAGAACTATTACACTTGATGCAGGGTACCAAAATATCTTGACTCTAAAAATTACTTTTTTATTCCACAGGCATTGTAATAGTTGTCTCCACAGACAACCTTTCATTTCCCTTGGCAATTTAATATTTCTTTGATTTGCAAGACGCCTGCAATACACCAATTTCAGTACAAATCTATACAAAATCTATATAGTAATAACAGAGAATGAAAAATTTCTTGATTTGCACAGTAGCTTTCTGCTCCAAGTGATTAATTTTTTTAAATAGATTTTGGTACCCCGAAACAAGCGTAATAAATTAGAATAGGACATTGTTTTGGCAGGTATGTATCACTGAAATTATGTGAATGATGATTCCAAGTACTTGAATACTAGAAAGGTATACACAATTTTCTCTATAATTTAATAATAAAAGACTGAATAATTGATGTGCCTCATAAATTAATTGATACAAAATATTTAATGTTAATCAATTTAGTTTGTGTGTATACTTGAGGTAAACATCGGTCTAAGTCAGGACTTTATCAATCTTAGAAATATGAGCAAGGGCATTTTTCAGGGAGATTTGAACCCGTAAAACAATGAAAGTCTGGGGATTTTTAGGATAACCCTTGTATGTGCCACACTTTTTAACAGCTTTAATTGTGGTTGCAGATATGGTATCTTTCCAAATACTGAAATACAACTTTAATACCTTTCGTGATATGGCATAATCGGGAATGAAAACTGCATGGGGTTCGCAAACTTTATTGGGGACCATAGCATCGACAGTATTGCACCTGTAAGGGGCTATGGCAATCTGGGGCCAATTGCACAAAATGGTTATAGCTATTCTCTTCATACTAAGACGTCTTAACTTCTTGTGCCAACCTTGTAACACAGACTTAAACATGGATATATCTATGTTAAGAGGATGGCACAAGAAGTTAATATGCCATAGCAAAGACCATTTTGTGCAACTGGCCCTAGGGGTTCAAATCCCACATGAAAGCCATTTTCTTTGCTCTTCTTGTTTCCATTTTCCTGACATATTTCCTTCTTTGCTTAAATTAGTCTATCCATTAGTAGATTAATCCAACAATTGCATGATGATTATTATCTGTGATAATTCTCCTATATATATATCATCACACAAAACCTTACCTTGTCATTCGTTATGGCGGGTGGCTTTGTCTATAATCAAACAAATAAATTACTCAATGATTGTATAATTGAAAAACATAATGCCTCCGGCACCACCTTACGGTGGCGGAGGCATAAAAATGATAACTGTCATTCCTTACTGTAATTATTAGGGGCCAGCCTTCTTTACAAGCCTCGCTTCTTTGCTGGCCTCTATTTTTTCTTTTCTTTTGTACTATTAGTTATTTCCATTATTATTTATGACTGTATTATTTGAACTATCAAAGGCATTGAAAAATAAAATGATTTGATTTGATTTGATTTGATTTGATTACTTTTGCCTCCCTAAAATAAAAAAATAATGTCTGACATTCCCTATTTCCGTCTCCCTATAATCGAAAAATGATGACTGACATTCCTCATTTTGTCTCCCTATAACTTGTCTTAAAACACTAAAGCCCCAGTCACACAGAAGCCCGGAAGCAACACAATTCAACGCGATTCTTAGTCAAGTTGAGTCCTTTGTGATGAGTTTTATGTCCCTCTTTGTTTATGGGTGGTTAATGAGGTCAATCAGGACTAAACTGGAAAAAGAGTTGTGTTGAATCATGTTGCTTCCTGGTTCCTATGTGACTGAGGCTTTAGGAAAGTATGCTCTCCAAATATGTATCCTTTCTCTTGTTCCATTTTTTTCTGTGTACACACCGCACAATTCAATGACGTGCTTTTCCAGGCTTTTCTAAAAGTTAGGATGAATTTCAGAGAAATTAGAACATTTTTTTTTCATGATCATATATTCATTGAATAGGTATCATAATTCTTCCCATTCATGGTCAACTAGTTGTATTTAAAGTCAAGAACTGCCCAGGAACAATGTGGTAAAATGTAATCTGCATTTTGAATTTGACTTAATATTCAGATGCCAAATCAGTAAGAGCTCTTGAAATCGCCAGGTTCCTGTTCTGAATCACACACACGTACACTGTACACGTTTCAATAAGGATTAGCAAATATTCTTGAGCGAGTTTTCTTTCGGCAAAATTAATTCAAAGATCGAAGTAGAAACTGTAACAGCTAAGATGCCAAACATTACAGAAAATTGTTCTTAAATGAAAATTCAGAAAGCTATAAGCCTATTGTTGATCATGAAATGAACCATGATAACAAAAAGACTATTCAGTTATTCAGTCAAGAAGTAACTGATTTTGCAAGAGAATATATTTCATAAATTTTCTGTAATGGTAGGCAACTCTGTAACAGTTGCAAATAATAAATTATTGATAAGTTTTCTCACCTTTTCACCGCTGTTGTTAGCCCCTACTGAGCTAGTTGAGTGCTTACCACCACCGCCAGACCTGGATTAGAAAACATAAAAGAGAATAAAAGAGAAAATACAACATTTGTTTACAATTGTTTCTGTAATAAGGTGAAAGTATTGGAGCTCATTTGCTTTAAAGCCAAATTGTGCATCACTTTATTTTGTTACTGCCAAAACAGAGGGCCTAAAGCATGATAATATTTACCCTGTTTAGAAATAACTGAAAACCTGAAAAGATAGACGAATAAATAAATTCATGCATGTATTTTACTGTTTCTAATTATTTTATTTATTGTATACATGTATTCTGCTCTACCCATTCTAATTAAAATCCAGTGGAAAATTGAATGAAACTGTTTGTATCAAACAATAAAGCTGAATATGTAAATAAATGAATGAAAGAATAAATGAATGAAAGAATAAATAAATGAATAAATAAAAGCTTTTGAAAACGTGCTGAAGTTATAATTCATACATGCATTTTACTACTCCTAATTATCATACTGATATTATGTTCTGTTCTATTCATTCTAATGAAAATCCAGTGGAAAGTTTAATGTAACTGTTTGCATAAACCAATAAAGCTGAATATGTAAATAAATGAATGAAAGAATAAATAAAAAAATGAATAAATAAAAGCTTTTTAAAATGTGCTGAAGTTAAAATTAATACATGTATTTTACTACTCCTAATTATCATATTGATATTATGTTCTGTTCTATTTATTCTAATGAAAATCTAGTGGAAAATTGAATGTAAGTGTTTGCAGGAACGAATAAGGCTGAATATGTAAATAAATGAATGAATGAATATAATGAATAAATAAAAGCTTTTTAAAACATGCTGAAGTTATAATGCATACATACTTATACTATCCCTAATTATGAAATTTATTGTATGCCCTGTTCTATCTATTCTACTCAAAATCCAGTGGAAAATTTAATTTTCTTTTACTTTTGTCATTTTCTTTAACTTTTCTTTTACTTTAGTGTATAATTTATTGTTATATTTTCGTTTGTATACTATTGTTATTTTTAAGATGGACCCAATGGAAGAACAGAGCCATTTTGTTAATGGCTCTGAAATGAGCAATCCATCCGATATTCATTTTATTCCTCTTGCTTTCATGATGTAAATATTTGTTTTGTATTTTTATTGAGTATCGGAAATAAAATCAATCAATCAATCAATCAATCAATTGTATGAAAGTCTGTTGATTTTAACAGAAATGTAATAAATAATGTTTCTCCTAATTCCTTTCTAAATTTATTGAGCTTATGCTAATGCGGTTAAACTTCTCCAAATGTCTGGTCACAATGAGAGTTTTTATTGCTGTTGTTCCCTTTTCTGGAACATATATAGGATGGGTCTATTGTTTACCTTTAGCACGTAAATGCAGTACAATTGTACATTTCTACAAATGTACCCAAATTCATTTGTAAATAACACTCTGCATTAAGACATAATGGTAATTAGATGCACTCCAATTCCCGTTGCCATGGTTACTGAAGTGCGCACAGTTTAGAGGTTTAAAGAGAGATGTGAATTTGAGGCTTGATTAATGCATAAGGACACACCCCTGGAACAGGCGACTGTTTGCTGCTTTGCTAATGCAGGCGCTACTGATACGTGCAAATGAATAGGAGTTGTGATGTGTGTACGAGGGTATGTTATGATCAATGTTGAGATTATTCCCCACAACAAAAAATAATATAGAAAGTAAAAACATCCCCCCCCCAAAAAAAAAAAAAATATATATATATATGATTCTGTGAGAGAATGAAAGTTATAGCAGAACATAAATAAATAAAATATTACTTATCACAGCTGTAAATTGTTCCTTCTTGAATCTGTGCATTATCTTTCTTTTTAGCAATCAAGAAAGAATTTAAGATATTTTTACCTCTTAGTTTTGGGGATCTTGGGAAGAAGTGTCTTCACATTCTTTTATCAAGCCTCTAAGACATAACATACTTCACACTTTGAAAAGAAATGTGAAAGTTGTTAACATTCAAAGTATCCAAAGATTATAAAAAAAGGGTTTCTATAACTCGTTACAAGTTTACAATTATCAAAACTTGTTTCAATTGATCAACTATTCTTCAAAACAAGGCTTTCAGATAGATAGTATTGTAATAAATTGAAAAATGATCCAAATAATGCGCCCACACGTAGTTGCGTTTTCACGATCATCACTAAAAATATCCTGGGCACTGACCGCAAGTGGGGAATATTCTACATTGAAGCGTTTGCTGTGCGTTAAACACTGACGCTCATTATTATTCGGCCTACTTGGGGCCAGAGGGGTATTCTTTGTCCCTCTACTATTCGTACGCTAACTATCCCCTCTTGGTGTCACCATTATCTTTCCTTATTCCATCTTATATCTATCTCCCTCTATCTATATATCTGTCTATCTATCTATCTATCTATCTCTCTCTCTCAAACTTCATCTCTCCTATTGTCTCTATATCTCTCTAATTCCTATACTCTCTCACTCTCTCTTTCTCTCTCCCATTCTCTCTCAGACTCTCTCATATAGACCTCTCCTTCTTTCTTATCTCTCCCCCACCTCTTCCTCTTTCTCGGTCTCTTTTATCTAGCTCATCTCTCCCTCTCATTTTATCCCTCCATCAATATCTGTTTTAACCTCCCTTCATCTCCCCCTCACATACTCTCCCCTCTATCTCCTACTCTCTCTAACAATTTCTCTTTCTCCCCCTTACAAACTCTCTACCTCTTTCTCCTCCTCTCGCAAACACTTCCTCTTCCCCTCACACACTCTCCCCATCTTTGTCTCATTTCTCTAACACCCTCTCCCCCTCTCTCTCCTTCTCTATCAACCACTTTCTCTTTCTCTCCCAGCTGGCCTCGCGCTCATCCTGAATGTCAACATTAGCATCAGATGACAGCCCTACTTTCTCCAATTCCTCGTTGCCATGGCGCACCATCACCTTCGGGGGATGCGGTCATCCGAGGGTTTCGGGATGGGTGTGCTTATATTCACACTCACGGGTGATAAACCTGCGATGAATTCTTTTAAATAAATAATGGGATTTTCCCTATTGTTGCCGAGAAACATAGATACACTTTGCTATGGTAACTGATGACTTACCATTTAATAATTTAGGCAAAAATGAGTTGTGTGTTGCCCGATAATGCCACTTTTGAAATACACATGTAGCATGCAGTCAGTAAGAAAATTTTTAAAAATTTTATTAAAACCTGTGATGAATTATTTCAAATAAGTAATGGAATTTTCCCTATTGTTGCAGATAGACATATATACACATGTACATAGTTATGGTAACTGATGACTTACAATTTAATAATAATAATAATGTGGAGGCGTCGTAGTGTCGTGGTTCTGACTCTCGCCTTTCAACCCGAGGGTCGTAGGTTTGAATCCCACCCATGGCGTCAATTTCCTTCAGCAAGAAATTTGTCCGCATTGTGCTGCACTCAACCCAGGTGAGGTGAATGGGTACCGGAAGGAATAAATTCCTTGAAATGTAGTGAGCGCTAAATGGTAGCCATGCTATAGCCGGGTAATAGTGCACACAGCGCTTAGAAATACTTCGTATTAAGCGCTAAATCTAAATGTTGTATTACGATGCAAGTTATGACCAATTTCCAAATATTCTCAATCCAATGTGTAGCTTGATTAAAAAATGAATAATTATATATTAAAAAAAATTTGCAATATGTATATTGCAAATATATTCAATGTTTTTCGGCACAGTAGAGTATATCTACACAGTGAGTGTGCTACTACATTTTTCAACATTTATATTTCAATATGTTTCAGTGCAGTAGAGTATATATATAGTGACTGTGCTATGTAAATCATCTAACTATTATGATTATTACTAATATGGAAAAGTGATTTTGAATTTAGTATTCATCTAATTCTAAAAGTAGGAGTACATTGTCAATGATAAAGGTGAAAAAAAATATAATGAAGTTGGCATATACACACTGTGATGTTGATGCAGTATCGGTGCAAGTCACTGAGATAACATAGCATTTGCAGCATTGATGTAGGAATCATAGCGATACTATATTTGGGTGTGGTGCTCCTATATCAACTGCTTTATGAGTGTGATGCAATGGGAATTCCCCGATTGTTCATTTCATAATGATGTACATACAGAATATATATGCACAGAGATATCATGAGGCTAAAAGAAAAATTGTTTGGATGCCTATAACAGACCGACCCTCTGAAAATAGTCTACCTGAATACTTTACATTTCACTCAATTTGAAATATCATAGTGCACTTGGAAAAAATATGTGGAATACAACCTGAAAAGTCATTTCCAGATATATATTTATCTATAGTTGCCACCCAAGGGAAACAATTGTCCACTATATGTCAATGATAAAGGTGAAAAAAAATATAATGAAGTTGGCATATACACACTGTGATGTTGATGCAGTATCGGTGCAAGTCATATTTCCAGATATATATTTATCTATAGTTGCCACCCAAGGGAAACAATTGTCCACTATATGTGGACATATACACACTGTGCACTATATATCTGAAATATATTAGGGGTAGGCAGGTTCATCATATCTCCTGTCTTAAATTAAGAAAATTCTTGAACATATGAAGATATGTAGGATTTTTGCTACATCTGTGCCTTCTAGAATACATTCTTTGTCTCTCTGCTACAATTTTGTGAGTGATCTTTGACTTTCTTTGCAAATTTTTGAAGAAACTTTATGGATCACTTTCTATCAACTGGACTGCTAGTGCTACTGTGGTCCCATGCACTGTCACCTAATGAGGGATTTTTTACTCTTCTTATACTGGANTATATACACATGTACATAGTTATGGTAACTGATGACTTACAATTTAATAATAATAATAATGTGGAGGCGTCGTAGTGTCGTGGTTCTGACTCTCGTCTTTCAACCCGAGGGTCGTAGGTTCGAATCCCACCCATGGCGTCAATTTCCTTCAGCAAGAAATTTATCCGCATTGTGCTGCACTCAACCCAGGTGAGGTGAATGGGTACCGGAAGGAAGAAATTCCTTGAATGTAGTGAGCGCTAAATGGTAGCCATGCTATAGCCGGGTAACAGTGCACAGAGCGCTTAGAAACACTTCGTATTAATGTTGTATTACGATGCAAGTTATGATCAGTTTCCGAATATTCTCAATCCAATGTGTAGCTTGATTAAAAAATGAATAATTATATATTAAGAAATATTTGCAATATGTATATTGCAAATGTATTCAATGTTTTTTGGCACAGTAGAGTATATCTACAGAGTGACTGCGCTACTACACTTTTCAATATTTATATTTCGATAGTTTTCAGTGCAATAGAGTATATCTACAGAGTGAATGTGCTATGTATTATCCAACTATTATGATTATTACTAATATGGAATAGTGATTTTGAATTAGTATTCATCTAATTCTCAACGAAGGAATACATTGTCAATGATAAAAGTATAAAAGAAATAAATGATTTTGCTAAATACACCCTGTGATGCTGACAGCATATTGTGCATGTGGAACTGTCTGACATACATGTAACATACCATTATAGCATTGATGCAGGAATCATAGCGATATTATATTTGGGTGTGGTGCTCCTGCATCAACTGATACAGTAGTGTGATGCAATGGGAAATCCCCGATTGTTCACGTCATAATGATGTAGAGACAGAATATATATGCACAGAGATATTAGAGGCCAAAAGAAAAATTGTTTGGATGCCTATAACAGACCCGACCCTCTGAAAATAGCCCACCTGAATATTTATTTCATTTCACTCAAATTGAAATATCATTGTAAACTTATAAATAAACATGATGAATACAACCTGAAATGTCATTTCTAGGTGAATTCATACCTGTCTATAGTGGCCAGCCAAGGGAAACAATTCTCCCTATCGCATATAGCTCTCCGAATCTGAACAGCTGCAGCGCACTACTTATTTTGGCCCTGATTCTTGGCACAGGTACTTCCGGTAACATTCGCACGTTTTCAAAAGTCTATAGGCTTTCTACGGTAAACTTCGTCAGCGGATTGTAGTGTCATATTTTTTCATCGATTTTTGCGAATAAAAGCATCATTTTATATATTTTTCTTTCATATCTGCATTTATTTGTTATATGGGTTTCTTTTGCGAAGCGGCCCAATGATGGGCTTCCGACGCAAAACGAAGAAATTACGCTAAATACACATGGATTGAAATTTCGTATATAGTATACAGTGAAATCAAGATGGATCCCGGAAGTGCATGAGCATGCCAAAGCCAAAGTGTGTGATATCGATATCACAAGGTGATATCGGGGGATATCGGCTATATGCGATAGCGAGAATTGGCCACTATAGACACGAGACCTGTAAAGACAGGTTCTACAACCTGCATTTTCTTCTGGCGGGAACCAATTAAGATGGCCACTATAGGCAGGTGGCTGTAAAGAGAGGTGGTTACTATTAACACAGGTTTGACTATATATCTTCGGCTTGTAATTACCTGTGTAAACTGCATTAAAAAAAATTGAAATAAAGAATACTGTTCGGACGGACCATCGATTTGGCGTTATGTTCAACTGAGAGATATCTGTTACATTCTATTCTAAATCACTATATTCTCTTTCTATAAACACATCAAAACATTCCCTATGTATAGATAGAATATTAAGCTTTTGAAATTAATATCTTCTATTAGTTCATTAAATGAAATAGTATAACCGATAATGATGCTGTTCTGATATTGGTTTTGACAGATGTTTTCACATTCATGATTGATTTCTTCAAGAGTGCGGGATTTCCCAAACTATATTTCAACTTTGAACAGGTTTATTGCCACAAAATTAACAGAGTAGATAAAGGAACTACATCTTTTTTTTAAATATTATTTCTGAAGCTGCTAACTGTATTATTCTGTTTTAAAACCTCTTTTGCATTTTGTTGTGTAGCATTATTCATTAAAATGATCCTACATCTATAAATTTCAAGCTATTCATGTAATCGTCAAGTACATTAAATGCACTTAATTTTCTAACATCTGGTAAATATGAAAGCCCCTTCAAAATATTTTTCAAATTGCTCAAAATAGTTGATGCTGACTGATTGTCTCATCCCCCCTCCCACCAATCCTAAATTTTTAAGCCTTTCATGTAAGGTGAATGTTAGGCAAACTCCCAAGATTTGCATAGGGAGAAAAATGTGCGTACAAGTGAATAAAACCAATTACAAGTCAAATGTGATTGGGGATTTATTTGCAATGAAGATTAATTGCTTGGCAGTATTGAAATATGATTTTTTTTCTTTTGTAACAGTCAATTATGATTGAATACCCTACATTTCCGAACATTGAATGGAAATTTTATGCACATTTCAGGTAGTTGATGCCATTTGACGCTGCTTTTCATTAAATTCCCCACATTTCCAAGCTATTGAGTGGAAATTTTGTGCACATTACAAGAAGCTCTGTGGATATCATTAAAAACAAATTATAAATACCCGACATTTCTAAAGCCATTGAATGTATATTTTATTCACAATCGTGGAATATCCCCATGCATTTCGGCGAATAAAACCCCATCCCTACTGAAGCGTAAGCCGCTACTTGCCGTACGTATAGAGGCACATTTTAGGTAGCTCAGTGAATATCGGTGAAAACAAATTATAAACACCCCACATGTTCAAGCCATTGAATGTAAATTTTATTCACAATCCTGGAATATCCCCATGAATTTCAGCGAATAAGATCCCATCCCAACTGAAATGTAAGCCGCTAGTCGACATTCATCAAGGAACCAATCCCATCCCGAGAGTATTTCTGGCGAGAATCAATAATGATAAATCCTTTTCAATCAATATCTGCCCATCTTGAGGTCAGTGTTCCATTCTACATCACAAGCCTGAGGTAGTTTACGCATACTACAGTTAAATTGCCTGTATTGAAAACTAAAAATTAACACCCTCCCTCCTCCACCCCCCCCCCAAAAAAAATGAATAAAAAGAGAAGGTAGTAAAGCACCCTTTATTTCATTTATCCCTCCAAGGTCAGTGTTCTAGTGAAATATATTCTACATCAAAAGCTTGACGTACATGTAGTTTAGAAATTTACTCCCTCCCCCCCCTTTACAAAGAAAAAAAACAACAACAAAGGAATGAAAAAAAGAAGAAAAATAGCACCCTTCATTTCGTTTACGTAAATGGCCCAGTGCAATATAATATGTGTCATAAGCCTACACAGTGTAACTATGAGTGACCTATTTCAAGAAATGGGTCAAAACATGTTATTTTCGAAAGAATTAACATTCCTGTGCATATGTTGTTCATGTTCGTGTATCAATAGGAATAATTAATAAAATCTTTAATAATTTCTTCACTTTTTCATTAAAATATGTTTTTACTTTATTTCTAAACCAGGTTATCTATTCATTCAATCCCTTATCTTCAATATAACTAACAATTTTGATTTGAATTTTTAGTAAGATAAGGCAATACAAAACAAAATACAGAGTGGTAGGGTATATAGTGGGTGACTTCAAGTATGGTGTTAGATGTTGGTGTTGGTGTTGAGAGAGCAAAATGGTCCGTAAACTGAGCTTCAACACCGTTGGTCAGTTTACAGAAGTGATATAGAAACGACCTGAAATACGTCAGAATCTTGCTAGGTCTACCCCAAACACCGACAGACTTCAAGTTTGGTGTTGAGGATGGTGTTGGTTTTGCTGCAACACCAACACCAGCGTTCAACACCATACTTGAAGTCACCCAATGAGTCATTCAAATGGTTTTTAAATCAAAATTCTGAATGACAGTTGCTTCTTCAAAAATATTCGTTCTAAATTCAACACATAAATGGTATTCCCTACATCAGATTAGGATATATCTGCGTCATTTTGCGAGCATATTTCCATGTAGTTTGGGGCTAATATGCAGAAATATTGATGTGCAGAATATGAAATATGGACAGTATAGAATTGCCAAGGGATTTGCAAGAGCCGCATGCTCTATGCTGCTGCATACAAATGTATTTCTTAGCCTAGTCTGCATTAACAGACCCTGATGTATTCTAATACTTTATTAGAATAAAATAGAACATTTCAAAAATTTCATTATATTCTTTTCATAAAATATAAATGTAGAAGTGAATAATACTGGTTATTGAGATTCTTTGCAGGTGGGAGGAAGAGGGAGAGACTTAAACATTTGTTATCAAAATTAGTGATTCATTTTCAAGGCCTGAATATTTGGAATTAGACTTGGCAAAATGTGGGGAAAACCCACACGGTGAACACTCAGGATGCACAAAATTGTTTACGTTGGTTAAATCATAACTTTCCATTGCAATTTTTCTTATGGAAATACAGAGTAATACTGCATATCATTCAATGACAATTGATTAATATTACATTAAATACATTAATTCTGTATATCAGAAATACATTACTGAGAGGGAAAATTTTACAGCACCATCAATTCAACAATAGTTATGAATATGCCGAATGAGGTATTAAGCAAAATGAGTTTCCAGGTTTCTCTTCCAAAACCTACTTCAAACAACGAGCCCGGCCTCAATCAGTCAAATATGACCCAATAAATTCAGTCTGAATCAACTTTATTAACATTAATATTGGATACCCTACATGGAAGTGCATGCCTGGGACTGCAATTGTGCAGCTGGCTCGAGGTTATTTTTAGCAGTACACATTCATGACTGGTATTAACATTCAAAGGAAAAGGTCAATAATGATAGATGCTATTCAGATATGGCGTTAAAGCCCGAGTAAAGTTTTGGTAAAAGCAAATATTTTTGTCCCCAAATTTTGTCTCCAAATTCAAATAAAACTAAATTTGAAATCCCCACATTTTGTACAATAGATTTTCTTTCTTGATAAAGGAAAATTTCAGATTTTTTTGAAAACCTTCTTCCTGTCCTTTCTTCAAATCTCAGAAATATATTATAACCTAGCATAATTATGCCCAAGTACAAACAGAATATTGTTATCACCAAGAGCGTGTGCTAAATAATATTTCTAAAAAATTTGGTTCATAAATAATTATGGTACATATTCAAGTGCTGACAACATAATTTTCTGATAAATTTCAACGCAAAATGGATTCAACAGTATGCGTAAGATAAGTAATGTATGTAATGATAAACATCTAATAAAATTCACAATTCTTAATCTACATGTATATCTAAACTATATTTGGGCTTTAAAGGCAACAGCTAACATTGTTGAGAATTTGAAATAAAATTTAACAGATTCAGCAGGTACAGTGTTCATTATTCTAAACATGTGGCTAAAACTGTGATCATCTGAAATTTGTAAGTTCATTGGTCCAGTATATTTGAAGATTCAAGTGATTTAACACTGATAATTCATCAGCAACCGCAACATGGGGATAAACGTCTGCATGGAGCTACGGCGAGTACAGCATGACTGCTCTGCTGGCCCAAAGGCACCTGCTTTCTGAGCACTGATCTATTTTTACTCTGATCTTTTTTTTTATTACTCTTTTCGGATAGTATGTGGTTTTTTTAATTCCATCAAACTTTCAGATATTCTTAGTTTCATAGATATGAAAAGGGTTACATACAGTTAAATTGTTTTGAAATTATTTGATATTGTTAAGTAATGCCTTTAATGAAATGGCAAAAAGTTCTTGTTCATGGGAGATGTAGCAGGTCATGATGAATCTAATGCAATTGTCAAAGAATAAAAGCATTTGTTTGAGTTGAAATTATATATCTGAACAAAATGAATGATTAATGGGAATGGGTGCACATATAATGTAGAAGTAAGAATTCTTTGATCCCCTGCTAGCACTACTAAGCTCAGAAAATGAATGTGAGCCAGTGATCTAGGTCTGATCCCATTGTGATTAGCTTTATAGTAATTAGAGGTACAACTAGATAATTCTGATGTGTAGTGTATGTTTGTAGATCATAAGATAAATGTGTAAAGTAAAACTTGTAATGTCAAATGTGAAGGAAATTAAAATGAGAAAAAACAGGAATGGTGCTTTAAAAATGATTGATACTAAGTCTCACTTTCTCTAACTCTTTCTCATTCTTCCCCTCTCTACCTCTCACTCTTTCATACTGCATGAAGTAAAAATAATGTTTTCGAAATAAATATTATGAATAATAGATGAGAAATCATCAAGCATATAGAAAAGGTGCTTTTTTAACATAAATTAAATTATTTCAGGAAGTGTTGATATACAATGCTAATATGGATATCTAAAAGTAATAGGAGAGATAATTATCTGACAGCTGAAGGGAAAAAAAGGGAGAGAGTGAGAGATTGAATGTTAGGGGGCACAAGAGAAAAATTGTATACAATACAATTATGATAAAATGGATTTTTGAAAGTATTTAGGAGAGATAATTCTCTGAAAACTGAAGGTGTATAAAAGGGGAAAATGGTGAGAAATTCAATGTTTGGGGGCACAAGAGAAAAATTGTATACAATACAATTATGATAAAATGGATTTTTGAAAGTAATAGGAGAGATAATTCTCTGAAAACTGAAGGTGTATAAAAGGGGAAAATGGTGAGAGATTCAATGTTTGGGGGCAAGAGAGAAAAATTGTATACAATATAAATATGAGAAAATGGATTTTTAGACGTAATTGGCGATATAATTCTCTGATAATTAGCTGAAAACAGAAGGAAAAAAGGAAAAATAGTGAGAGATTGAATGTTTGGGGAGGTGGCAGGGGAGAAANAAAGAAGAGAGGGAAAAACAGACTTGGAGGGGGATAAGATAGAGGTACTGGAGTGGGGGTGAGAGGGAGGAATTTGGGAATGAAAGGAAGATAGATGGGATGGGATGGGAGGATGTGGATGGGGAAGGGGAGGGAGGGAATAAGGAAATGTGAAGCTGCATGTTCAATCACAGATCAGCAATTTCTTTGTGCAATGAATAATTGTCACATCCCACTCAAGCATGTCCATGAAATGGGACTGAAAAATGAATTTGAATGATGATTTAGTTATATTTTGAACATGCTTTTGTCACATGACTATTCTGATAATGTGAACATGTGTGCAATTAATGTTTCTAACATTCCAATTAAGCATTTTAATGAATTTGGATTTAAAAATGAATCTGAATGATGATTTTGATTACATTCCTATAATTTGACCATACTTTTGTCACATGACTACTATTCTGATCATGTGAACATGTGTGCAATTAATGGTTCTCACATTCCAATTAAGCATTTGAATGAATTTGGACATGAAAATGAATTTGAATAATGATTTGGTTACATTACATATTTTGATCATGCTTTTGTCACATGACTATGCTGATCATGTGACAATGGACTAGTCATGTGACTAATGGATGTATATAGTTTACCTGTTGGGATCAGAAGTGGAGACACGTGAACTTCAGTCAAACAGGAGAAAGAAAACCGTTGACGTCAGGAAATTAATCAGACAATATAATTGAAATGCAATTTCCACTATAATTTTTCTAAAATATTTATCACTAGGAAGAGAGGGGAGAGGAGGGTGAGGGTAGGGGAGGGGGTGGGAGGTGAAAAGCAGGATGGGAGAAGGGGGTCCGAGGAGGTGGGAAAATGGAATAAAAAGAAATGTTTTTTCTAGGATAAGGAGTAAGGAAAAGAACATTAGAAAAAATAGAAAAGTAAAAAGTAAAAACGGCGTACTCTTACAGAAAAATGAAAAGAAAGAAGTTAGAAGAGGGCGAGTCACAAGCAAAAGGGAAAGAGGGAGAAATGGAGTGAGAGGGAACGAGAAAGAGAGGGAGAGAGAGAGGAAAGGAGAGATAGGGAGAGAGAGAGAGAGAGAGGGAGAAATGGAGTGAGAGGGAACGAGAAAGAGAGGGAGAGAGAGAGGAAAGGAGAGATAGGGAGAGAGAGAGAGAGCGAGAAAGGGAGATAGAGAAATAGAGAGAGAAAGAAAGAGGGAGAGAAAAAGAGAGAGACAGACAGACAGGGAGAGAGACAAAGAGAGAAAAGATGGAGTATTAAAAAGGAAGGAGAATGAGAAAAGACAAAGAAAGACACATGAAAGGAAAAAGTAGAAATGTGATACACTTATCAAGCATATGATATCATAAAAGGTGTTTTAATCAGAACAAATTCATATGACTTAGGTTACCTGAATTCAATTTAATTTTATTGATAAATGTATCTAAATAAATGCAACATGCTTCAGTATACAGTAGAACGACAACTATAAATTGGACATCATTTATTTAGCAATATAAATTTGCGTTGTATATCAGTCCATCCAGCGTAATAAAATACACAGGAAAAAAGGGCAATTTGCTCCCACAAAATGTATCATTGAGGCTTTTTTTTGTAAATGCCCAGGTAAAAAAAAAGATAAATTTTTTACACCGGGTCTATAAATGCTAAATGCCATGACATGTGGAAAAGTGAAATTAATTGAAAAAGAGTTAAATTTGGCAGGGGCAATAAGGATCTGGGAAAACTCAGCCCATTGAAAAACGGAAAGATCTTTTTATATTGTACATTTCCCAGAGGCATTATCTCATAGTGATAATACCATTAGTTACACCCTGCTTGTTCACGTAATACAAGAAATATCACTCTTCTGGTTCCATAGGCCTCATGGAATATGGAACCAGAACGGTGATATTTTCCGTATTACGTAAGAACAAGTACGGTGCAACGGTTTTATCTCTTAAAGTGTAACATGGTACTGGTGTGCACTTGTATGCGTGTAGCCAATTGTCACACACGCTCTTAAATGCACGCGCCTTGTAGTTTTCAAGTGATACGGTACCATATCATTTGGATAAAATCACAAATTGACCAATGAGATTGAAGAATGAGACTGCACCAAGTGATAAAACATTGGGCTTGGTTGTCGGGACCACAAGCAGAAAATTCTTTAGGAATATGGAATACTCAGAAGTGAATAACGATCTGTTTTAATTTAGTGGTTATCATAACCTTTCCCATCCTTCCTCAATACACACTGATATTGCTCAGATATGTACTTATTAAAAGATGTGAACATTTACATCGCACATAATAGTAATTTTATTACACTCACTCAAAAAAAAATCTTTGAAGAAAGTTCAGTACTCTCTTCATTAGTCTGCTAGAACAGACCCTTGGGTTTCTTTGTGCGCATACACAGAGAGTGATACAGGGTATGCATTGTGTGTCTCATTGTGTGTCTGCATGCTCTCCCCAAGACTGAGGATAGAGCAATGCTGTATGTGTGTGATGTAGTCACACAATGCATACCCATCATGCTCTACGCAAGCACACACCGAAAGTCTAGGGTTTGTGCTTTCAAACTATCTCTTCATATTACTAAATATTACTACATTTGTATCTACACCCAGTAAAAAGTGTAAACCAATTCTTAAGTGCAATTTGTTTTGGACTAGAAGTGCATGATCTACTGTTCACTCCATTTTCATTGTGCATCATTTATATAAAGAAAAGATTTTGCTTTAAAAAACTCATATTCCATCAGTTGAAAAGTTACTATGATATATTTCAAAACAATTGCATTAGAAAGAATATCATACAAATATACAACTTAAAACAATTCATTTTAGTATTATGAAAGTGAATGGTTTTGTTTACATTAGTGTGAAAAGAAATTAATATCTATTAGTACTTTACATGAAACTAAATCAGTATATTATCTAAAATAGTACTATGGTAATTAATACATTTAAATATTAGTATTTAATTGCAAACATTTGTGAATTACAATACCTTTATATTATGATATCAACATGCAAACACATATTACATATTGGTGCCAAAGAATTGGGGGTAGCTACCTATTGTACACATACATTAGCTAGCCACCCAAAGCTTTGTAATGGCTAGCTATTGTACGCATACAATAGGTAGCCACCCAAGCTCTGTAAAGGTACGAGTTTGTACACATACAATCGCTTGCCTCCCAATCTCTGTAACGGTAGGCATTTGTACATATACAACAGCTAGCCTCCTGAGTTTTGTAAAGGCAAGCTATTGTACAAACACAATAGCTACCCACCCCAGCTTCATAAAGGCAATCTATAGTACAATACAATCGCAGCCTCCAAATCTTTGTAAAGGCATAGTATTGTTGCCATTCTGCTTTGCTTTACACAACTGATAGGACACATTTTTTGTTCTATGTGTTCAGAACAATGTTAAGAGTAAAAAAACACATAATAATCATTATGACAATGTTAGGTAACTGTATAAATTCATTTGAAATATACAATGTTATGAATTATTTACATAGAAACAACAGATTAGAAACCAACCAACAATAACTACGTTGCAGCATACAAACATTCTTGCACATGCACATTTCTTGAAAAAACATTCACAAAATTAAACATTCTCGGACATGCACATTTCAGAAAGATACAGTACAAGAAAGAAATATACATGGACATGCATAGTATGTATAGGTATATATATGTTTATAAAGGAAACATGCAAGTATACAATATTCAGAGGGAGAGAGCACTTACGGAAGCGAACAAAGTTTACACGACGAAAAGAGAGCTGGAAAGTTCAAACTGCAGAGAACGCAAAAGGTATTTTTTAATTGCAGAAAGGAAAGTTTGCTTATAAGAACAGAACACTTGAAAAAGAAGCAAACATTTATGTTACACATAAAGACATAGCAGTTTCACTTTCATATCTCACTAGAATAAATAAAAGATTTAACATTTGCACAAAAATTGGCAATGTTTTGCTTTTTTTTTTCGTACCATCATATGATGTTGCTAAGGTGAAGAAAATATGATTTATAATGATTAAAAAAAAGGGGTTCATCAACTGCTATGCTTTATGTCAACAAATAGAATGGAAATTTACATAAATATCACAAGAAATGCAGAAATAGTTTTGCAAACATTTACAAAGAGCAGCCATAAAGAGACACTTTTGTCATCGTCAACACAAATTTGTCACAATATACGATTCACAAAATATAAACAGATGAACACATTGAATACAAACTATTTGTTAGATACAAAGAACATACAGAAAGATTTTGTCAAAGAAATAGAACATACAGAAAGATTTTGTTAAAGAAAAAGAACAGAATAAATGTCAATACAGGTTGCATTCACAAATTGTTAGTATTTATTCAAGTGGCCCTTTCATAGTCAAGAGAGAACGCTCAGAAAAGTGAAAAGAGTGCATGAAGTTATACCGCTAGTCCTCCAATATGAAAAGTGTACATCTGGGCTATGTTTCATAAAAATGTTTGTAGATCTACGCACCACTCTATGAATGACTGGTGAACCTTTCCTGCACTTTATGATAACTCATGTCACTGATGAATCGTACCTGAGAAAGTATCACCAGTCGTTTGTACAGTCGAGTGTAACTCTATGAACATCTTTACAAAACAGGTCCCAGGGCGCATGAACACAAACAGCAATAAGTATGATGCCTTGGCAAGACTGAATCCAGGGTTGTGTTTCATAAAGCTGTGCGTAGATCTACTGACAATTCTACGAATGACTGGTGATGTATTCTTGCACTCAATGATAACCCCTGACCCTGAATCGCACCAAAGAAGGAATCACCAGTCGTTCGCACATTCATGTATAGATCTACGCACAGCTTTATGAAAACACAACCCTGTGGTCATTTGCAATGCTCGAGCTAGAAACGCTAAAGCCAAACATTTCAATTTCGCATACGATGTGGAAAATTTGTTATACCTTCTCCATTCTCCACAACTAAAATGTCAAGAATGTAAGCACTCATGAGCATTCTCTTCTGGCTGAAATCGGGCCACTTTAAGATTTAACCACAGCAGGCATGATTTTTGCATTAATTTCTTTTTTCTGCATTTTCTTTGACACATTCATTGGAGCATCTACTTACTTTCTACATTTTTATTCTATTTTATTGCTTTAGAGCAAGGGGATGGCAAAGAATTTCTAAACTGATTCAGCATTTCTTCTGTAGAGCTTGCTTTTCCACAATATTTTTTTTACAAATAAAAACTGGGAAAGACTTTTTTTTTTTTTTTACATATTTCTCCTTTCAAAAAAGCAGCACCAACTTGAATGGACAGTTATAATACAGATGGTACATGTATATAAAAGTTTCTCATATAATGATTTTTCCATCTGTCATGGCATAATGGCTGATTCTCAAAGAATCTTTGATAATTAAATTATATATATATAAAATGACAATAATCTATGCAGTTAGTAACATGGCATATGGCATATGGTTAACTGAAATAAGGTTGATAAAAGTCTAGTAGGAATGATGAACAAATGAAAAGATATGAGGAGCCACATAGCTATGCAGAAAAGTTTCATGTATAGATTTGGACAGAACACTAACAAAACTAACTAACGAAATGACCTGTATCAAAAGTTGAGTAAATACAACTAGTATTAATGTGACTGACTAAGAGATTGGACAAAATGGAAAACCCTCATTCCATCATCCACAACGGTCAAGGAGGGCATTTCATAAAGCTTGTCGCCAGCGACAAGCAGTCATTTTCCGACAGTTATCATGGCAATAGTCAGCGATAGTGCTTTTCTACCATTCAAAATCACGGATTTCAATGCACTAGTCAGCACTGACTAATTGTCGCTGGCGACAAGCTTCATGAAATGGCCTCCTGATGACAGAATTCTGAATAAATGAAAATAATTCTGTTGCGATGTTGCAAGGATACACTTAGGGCAGAAGGGACAAAGAACTGGGACAAAGTAGCCAACTTCCATTCAAGTATTCACAATGCATGTAGCTAGATGTACACAAAAATAAATTTCCTTCCCTCTGATTTAGTAGAGAAATGTCGAACATATCTCGCTACTGTTCAGTGTATATGATCATGTGGTCATGAAGCTATTGTATATGCTTGAATGAAGTTGTTTACTTATGTAACAGTCCTTTATCCCTTCTGCTCCATGATATTCATCTGTTTAAAAGACACCAGCAAATTTGTCTTTTTTTCTATCACTGAAATTGTGAGGAGTTGAATGGGAGTTGCATTTTGTTTAATTTCTTTGTTTTGCCTGTTCAATGTGAGTACAACTTGTTAGACAAAAGATGTTAGACACTGTGGCTGGCCATCCTCAGCGGATTTTCCCTTTGCAAGACGGACAAAATTTTCCTTTTAGAGGTACTTGGTCACACGCTTGCCATTGTTAATAGAAGACCATCGACTCATGTCGGATCGAGGATTGGAGTGAGCTTATGACTGGTTGTGTATGAGGAGTGCAGGGGTGACTGGGGGAGGAATAGGGGTGTGGGGGCATATGGATGGGGGAGGGGGTGGGATAGAGTAGGGGGAACGATGAGTACAGGTGCTTGAATTGGTGTTGCTCATTCCGCTCCTCGATTTTACATCATCAGTCAGACGGTCGTGTGAAAATTTTGTGGGTTGCAAATTTTTTTCCAAGTTTATGAATACTTGGTCATATATATGTATGTGTATTCTCCCCCTTGGAACATTGCTATGGGGTTACCACTGTTGATTAGCTTATGCTATTAACCATGATTTTATTAGTTATTTTCAGCACTCTCTAATTTTGTTGTATTTTTTGTCTTTTTATATTTCTGCGATCATGAAAAAATAGGAAAAAAAATCAAAATGTCAGGAACCCTAAATAAACGCCAGCTGAAATTAAGACACTGTGGAGTCTCAAAAACGGTTAAAAGGGCTCAAGATTTGATTACATGTATATGAAATCAAATGTCATGATAAAAATCCTATCTCAAGATTGAAACCAGTTTTTCAATCTCCACCATGTCTTTTAACCCTATTTTAACTGGGCTTTTTCAGACCAAGTTTATACT